>PVKM010014653.1:0-28686 GCA_004027735.1 Carollia perspicillata
TATGTATGTATATACATTACACATGCATATTTTAACCTTTTACTCCATGAGTTAGCGGTATCCAGAAAACAGTTCTCAGTATAAGCTGAAATGTTTTAAAAATTTAATTGATCTCTTAGTGTTTCATCTACATCATCAACTGCAGGTCCCTCCATAACTCTGTAGGAAAGCGGTCCCTCTGTGTAGTTTTTGGGGAAGTTCAGATTTCACAGAGGCTGCCTAGGTTTTTGTCCTACGAACCCTGAAAGCCAGCAGGCATCTGCTTTCCAGCTTCACTTTCGTAAAACTCTATCCAGAGGCTAGACTGAGTTCATGCATTTCTCTGTCTTATTTTACTTCTGGTCCCAACAGTCCATGCTACTCCTTCCTGACAGAACAGGCACCTCAGCAAGGACTGCCAACAGACTGGAGTTACTAAGGCCTGGTTTTTGAAACTGTTTTTGATTTAAGATCCCTTCTTGGGTAATGAGCTCTACCCTCAGAGTGTGCCAGTTATTACCGCCATGTCTTCCACACAACTTAGTCTCCCTTCACGTTTTCATGAGAGATGCAACTGTTTGACTAACAGCCGTCAGAGGGGAGGGGAGAGGTAGGGACTGCATGAGAGAAGGTGAAGGGATTAGCCAAAGAACATATATATATATATATATATACACACACAACTCATAGACACAGAAAACAGTGTGGTGATGGCCAGAGGGAAGGGGGTTGACGGTTGGATAGAGGCCAACAAAGTGTGGGGGGAATGGGAATCTCTGTATTATGTCAATAAAAATATTTTTTAAAAAGTAAATTATTTTTATCTGGTGGAAATATTATATTATCATGATCATTATTTTTCTTGGGTAATTTCTTTCTATATTTTGTTTAAAAAATCTACATATCAGATTTAGTAAACTTTTATTTATAAAAGGCATTGAAATCATAAGAAAAATTCTTGCCTTTGTTTGCCCATGTTCCAATGGTTACAGTAAACAGTGAGATTACCATATATTCTAACTTTGATGTGATGACAAGCAGTTTTTCTTTTAGGTTTCCCCATTGCCCCAAATGTGACATATATATTTTAAAATAAAAATACATCTGTCCTTTCATATAATACATTTATTTTAATATCACTCTATCTTGAAACTACTCACATCTTAATTTGAGAAAAATACTACATCATATAAACACTTTTCTTTTTTGAATCATAGTATTCATTCTTTTATCTGATAATTCATTTTTTAAATTTTCCTATTATGTGCCAAGATATTATATTAGATGTTGATTTTTAAACAAAGAAAATAGAAACTGTTTGTATTTTCAGAGACCATAATCTCTAGCAGTCCATGAAGCTAAAATAACTATCTTTTAGGGGTACATATTTCATTTGTGAGATCATTCATTCTTTCATTAGGTAGTTATTGAGCATCTATTTATGCTACATACACTTTTTCCTAGGTTGGTGAAATTTAGTGGCTAGTAAGGAAATCAATTGTCACCAGTTTTTGAACCTGTACTAGATGAAATTCAATTCTTCTGAGTGCAGTGGATTTTGAAATACACAGAACTTCAGTTATACAGACATAGGGCATTGGAGAGATGGGAGCAGGGCGGAGACTCTCACCGAGTCTTGTCTACACTGCACTCCACAGCTCTACTTCCTCCCTGTTGTCACCATTCTCCTACTTTTTGGGAGTTAGGATGAAAATGGCAAAATCAGGTCCTGTTTCCAATTCTGTTCTTCACTAGCAATTTCGGTGTAGTGGACTGGTGAACTCTATAAAGCAAATGCCTGTTTTTTCTCCTGGAAATAATATTCCACACCAAAAACTTGAATGTGTAAAGGAAGTCCTGTCAGTGTCTAGGAAACCACCACATCTCCTGGATTGTCATGTATGAACATGTGAGGTGACAAGTGTTTTTTTTTTATAAACTTCTTCTGAAGCATTAAGTAAACTGAAAAAAGTTGCTATTATGTAATCCTATGCAACTCATTATACTTAAGGAAAAAGGAACACTAACCTCAAATAATAATAATTGTTGAGAGTGTGAACAAATTAGAAACTAGAGGCTCTTAAAATGGATCTGGTCATGATTGTTTTCAAAGGCTTAGTGCAGAATTATGCAAATGGAGAACATTATATTTTTAGAATTTAATAATGATCTCAAGAACTAAAAAACGCAGCTCCAACTACTTAAAATGTTTCTTTACAACTACAAGCATTTGTCCATATAATTTCAAAGCTAGTAAAGTTTATATTTTAGCTACCTAACAAATAACTTAGATTCTCAACGTACCACATTCCAGTTGATTGTTAATTTAAAAAAAAATCATATTGGAGAAAAATGGCAAGAGTAATGTTCTATATTCATTGATTTTTTAAAGTTTAAATGTATTTTATTTTTAGACAATGTGCATAACATGTTTTTCTTTAAAACAATGCCTCTGCTCCACATAAACCAAGGTGAAAATAAATGAAGAGCTCAAGATAATAACATCGGTCCCGTTTGTCCTTGTCCTGGTGTGTGGATGAAAAGCAGCATCCAGTCGTGATGACAGGTGATAGACGCAAATTGCCAGATTGTTAACATTTTTCCATTTCTCAACCATCCTTAAAGGGAATCATACCTGGGGTCACACCATCCTCATGGTAGTCCAGCAGAGCCGCCATGCCATCTGGAGTCATGTGGTCACCAGGAAGGACCCGACCTCGTAGTGTTTGAAATTAGCAAGAATGTGCTCCGTTTGTTCTGCAGCCCCTGCATCAAAGGTTTTACTCTTGCTGGTCTCTGGTCTTCAAGTTTCCCTTTGACTTAGTTCATGTCATCGTCAATGTACTTCTTGTAGGCTCCTTTTGTGTTGCTGGTTTTTTCCCCCTCCACCTCCAAGCACAGCCTCTCTGCCATCTCCTGGATCATGGGGGTGTGGGAGAACATCTCATCAAGGCGATGAGGTCCTAGTAGATGATTATGATGGTGGCTGGAGGGAGACGACCGTGGCCATTGGCTTAGCAAGAACCCTGAGCTCAGCTGGAGCAACACAGGACGGGGTGCGGGGGTGGAGTGGGTGGAAAAATTTTACTGATTTGTTGAGCTGGGTGAATTTTACCTTTGGAAAAATAAGGTAATATCTTTAATAAATTTAAACACCAGTGATATCACATGTTAAATTCTGACACAGGAAACTCATGTGCAAGTGAAATTCACTTATTTGCATTTTCATACTAATGATAATATCATGTGTGTATATAAATGTGTACATATATGAAATATATGTATATTCAATTTAACTTCAAATTAGTGCAACGGATCCAATGACATAAATGATATAGGATCTCCTCCATGCTCTTCTTTTTAAAACTGACAGATGACTGTTCTTATGAATTACAACTGTGTTCTCTATTTATTCATATTTGTTAAAGAGAGAAAATATCTCTTATTATATCTTATTAAATAAAGAGGGCCTTTTGCTTCATTCTTTTTAATTTATAAATTTAGAAATCATTGTTAGGTCTAAGATGAAAAGGCAATGCAGCTGACACTTTTCACTGACACAGATTTGGGGAGCTAGTGACAATGCATCTCTCTTAATGATTTCACCTCTTGCACTGTGTTTCTACCAAAGGAAATAGAGCTTTCAGCTTGAAGTATATGAAGCGGGAGAAAAGGAACAATTGAGCCTAAGTCCTGAAGAAAAGCTAAGGTTGTGCTTAGCACAGAGCAGAGAAATGGCCCCTTAGCCTCTGCAGGGGCTGCTCTCCAAATTAGGCCTGCAGTGAGGTTTTGTCTGGCTTCATGCCTCTAGGCATCGTTTTCCTCACCTCAGGATAAACTGTTACAACAGGTTTTGAGACTTAAAAGAGAGATTAAGAAATGTGCCATTTCCTCCTTTTTTTATAACTGTTTAAAGAGAAACAAATGGAAGAAAACAAAACTCTTTAAGTCGGCTACTTACGTTAGCTATGCTGGACACACCATCTTGATGTTCAGAAAAATAGACAAGACAAAGGATAAAATTTTCCTGTAAGTTCAACAAGAAAATTAAAAGATCACCCTATGTTTTTGAAGTGTTTCTCTGGAAACATTAACATCAAGAAAAATATTTCCTCCCTGAGCCATTTATTTTCAAATTATAAAGTGAGATAAGAAAGAGAAAACTATAACACATCCATACATAGGTGTGTATACATATTTTGCACATTCACACTAGTATACATTCTCATAAATCCTTGGTGTTATCACTATTTTCTTTGTTTTATTATGGTACCACTTTGAAATTGCAGCAGCATCAGAGACAGTCATGAAGTCATCCAATATATGCCCTTGCTAAAAAGGTGTTCTCCATGGTATGTTTTTCAATTCTTTGGCCACTTTATGTTTATATCCCTTAGCCATTGGGACTTGGAGGACTTCCCTTGAAAAACTGTCTCATAGGCTGACACATCAGTGTACAGAGATGCCCCAAGATTTGCAATCTAAATTTTCTTTCACTGGATTTTAGGTGGCTGCTTCTAGTCCTGTCTTATTTCTACTACCTTAAAATCATTTTTAACACGATCATTATCTTCATTTATCAGGAGGGATTATAATTATAAAAACACCCTAGTTAATCATTATTTCACTTGTTATGTAACAGCGTGCAGCCAAGAAGGGGGCCCCAAATAGGGATTTGGAATGAGGTCCAGAACTCAAGGTGTCTAAGAAATATTAGAAAGACATATAAGATGTCCTTCCCCCTTCCCCCGCAACAGGTGTGAGTTGGGGGAAGGGACACATGGAGCAGGACCAATGAGAGCTGTTTTGTACAGCAATAGCTTTGCAGCTAACCTCTGGCATAGTCATTTAACATATCTATAACATTTAACTGGTTGCATAGATATGTTAAATAGCTGTGGGCATGCTTTGAGCCAGGGGAATGGAAGTGACTTCCACCCAAGATGTAACTGGGGGGCAGGTCCCCCAGGTGACAGTGCCCGTGTGAGAGCTCGGACAAGACTAGATCCACACCATGGGGCTACACCTGCCCAGACCCACTATGGCAGCCCAGTAAAACTGGAAGGATACCAGAGTGCTGGCAAATGTAGCCGATTGTGGGAGGAGTTGGAAATGGGGCTGCAGAGGAGGACTGGCATAGGGATTAAAAGTCAGACTTGGTAGCCAGTTCAGGGGGAGAGCCACACGCTTCTGGCAGAGTGCAGACCCCCGCAGCCATGTGAGGAGAGCCACGCACAGCTTTGGTAGGGGGGAGGATCACTGGGCTGTGGCAGTGCAGAGAGAGCCACATGCTTTTGGCCAGAGTGGGGACCCCAGCAGCTTGGGTGGAGAGAATCACCATATGGGGCTTTAGCAGAGAACCTCGACTGGGCTTTGGCAAAGTGGTGAACCTTCCCCTCCCCGCAGCTTTGCTGAGAAGAAAAGCTGTTGTTGTCCAGGTGGACAACAACACAGCTGACCATGTCAGGAGCCTGAATCATGGACGTTTGCTTCTGTTCCTGAGATATGGTACCCGGAATTAGGGCAGGGGGAGAAGGAAGCACTGTGGGCATCTGTGGGTATCCTAAAGGACTTTGATATTTTAATGAAGGTGTTAGGTCACTACTTTAACTCTGTATAGCATGAAATAAACATTTCCTTTCCTTTTCACAAATCTCTGGCATTGAGAGATGTCTTTCCTATCTGGTGGCAGACATAACGATCCTGGTAGGGGGTCCTTTCGGTAATAGTACATCATGACCCCCTTGGCCCTGTGCATGTGGGTGTGTTCTGTAACAGTTACACCTACCAAATTGTTTGCATCACTTCATTTAAAATGCCCTACTTGCCCCTTAGTTATGTTTTGTTATTTGGATAAACTATAATTATTAATACAAAAATTATTCATTAAATAATTGGTTTTGTTGTAATTTTAAATGGAATAATTGAATCTTATTTTGGAAATTTTTCAGCTCTTGAAATTCAGAAATTTCCAATGCAGGTGGTGGGTTCTTAGGAGGTGGGAACTAAGGCTACTCAGATCTTTATCCCTTGCTGTAGCACTAGTGTAAACAAGGTACTTAGTGAGACAGTTATAGAGTGAAATCAAAACTTTGTCCTCTCAGGCTGAAGATCTATTGAAAATATATTATTTGCTGTCAGAATTTTAAAGATCAAACCCGTTTCTTCCTGCAAAACTGGCCCTTCTGTTATATTTCCTTTAGACTGTCTCCTATTTCTGGTATTATTTCATTGCTGCTGTATTGGATATTGCCTTAATAACTTCTGTTTGTGCTCACTAGTTCAATATCCTTTTTTTGTCCACAGTGATGCTTATTGAAAGGCTTTGAGATAGTTTTAAGTGGTGTAATTAAAAAGGGGAGCCCTGGCTTGTGTAGCCCAGTGGATTGAGCGTGGGCCTGCGAACCAAAGCATCGCGTTTCGATTCCCAGTCAGGGCACATGCCTGGGTTGCCGGCCAGTTCCCAGCAGGGGACAGATGAGAAGCAACCATACCTTGATATTTCTCTCCCTCTCTCCTTTCCTTCTCCTCTAAAGATAAACAAATAAAATCTTTAAGAAAAGCATTTAGGTTTAAAAAGGGGGACCGGTGATAAAATTGGGGATCATACCAAATTTTAAAAGAAGCAGCCTCCTGGGACAAGGAAATAAGCAGACTCAGCAGAGTCATATGGGCTGGCTTTCTAGCTTATTCTTCCTCCCCCGTTCTTAAGTGCTGCATTATGTTGACATTTGATATTTAGTTGAACTAAATATTATACTTAAATTCCATGAAAATAGAATGAAGTTATGCAATTTTTATAAAATATCTGTTTTTGACTGGATATATTCTCCTGCTGAAGTTGTTACATATTATGTTATGCAATAATTTTCTTGCCCATTCCGAGGCATCTCTTCAACTTCTGGATATTGAAACTCCTGGCATCTCTCTGGGCACAGTTACAAGTTCTTTGTGGATGTTGTTGACACAGGCACTGCGTTGCCATTATGGCCATGATAATACTTAAAATTTTTCCATTACAAGTCTATTGTCTCATTAGATGAACCTCCAACTTTGGGAGCCACAAAACTTACAGTGTCTCAGGTAACATCTTTCACAAGGTCTCTGTGGATACTGACATGCCTGACATCACCAGCTTCATGGTGGCCTGAATAATACCCACACATGGGACTCTTAGCCCCTCCTCTCATGATGGATGGCTACTTTAGATACTATAGGAGTCTGACACAAGATCAAGCTCTTTCAAAAGCTTTCAAAAATATTGTTCTATTAAGTACTTCATGAGTAGTGTAGTCTTAACCCAAACTGTGAGAGGTTGCTGGAGGGATAACATAAAACAGTACACAGAATTCCAGTACAAGATTTCCACTTAACATTGTTTGTTTTTGGCCATGCTGAAGGGTTTCTGTTTTCCAAACAGTGCCAAGTCTTTAAGTCTCAACTATTGTTCAGTGGGTTTTCCCTATAATTTCAAATTCCTCTTTCTCTCTATCACACAAGGTAATATTTTGACAGTCTTTAACCATTAGAGTGAGCCCTTGGAATAACTCTACTACCATACTCTTCTATCATAAATATTTAATTTGGCATTTTCCCCCAGGAAATTATTCCTAGAAAGGAATTTTGTGAATTCTACTTGATATTGCTACAGATAAAATAAATAAATCTGAGATGAATGAAATTCAACTTAAGGAGGGTTTGATATGATACTATGCCAGACATGGAAAGAAAATGGGGTAAAGGGACATAGTTTCCACCTGGTTATTTATTGTTGCATAAAAAATATTGCAAGCCTTAGTGGTTTAAAAAATTATTATCTCACAATTTCTATTTCAGGAATCCAAGCATGGTATTTTCCCAGTTAGTATTGCCGACAGGGCTACAGTCAAATTGTTGCCCAATTTTGCAATTATCTCAAAATTCAGCTAGAACAGGATATGCTCCCAAGCCCACTATTGCTTCTTGATGGGATCTAGCTCCTTGTGGGCTACTGGAATAGAGGCCTTAGTCTCCATACTGACCATGGGCCAGAGGCTAATGACCATCTTGGTTTATTGCTAAATGTGCCTCTCCACAGGGCAGCTCACAATATGGCAGCTGGCTTCATCCAAGTGAGCAACACAAAGACAGAGGTCCTTGGGCAGTCGCAGTCTTTAATAACTTAATCTTGAAAATGGCATTTCATCATTTTTGCCACATTCCATTTGTTAGAAGCAAGTCCTTAGATCCAGCCCACGGTCTAAAGGAGAAGACTATGTAAAAGCAGAATAGCAGGAGGCAGGGATTACTGGGTACCATCTTAGAAGGATGTCTATTGTAGCCAGAATTGAGAAAATGGTAGCCAAAAATCTGATATAACATAAATTACTCTTCAATGAGCTTAGTTCCTTATCATCCCTTTGGTGTAGGGTACCTGCTGACTATTGAGTATTGCTATTGTATTGGTGCACAGATTACCTTCTTCCTACATTGAGCACTGAAGTTCTCATTCTCCCAGCTGCTGGGGATGCTGGTGGCTGACGTTTCTCAATGGTGTCCTTGTTTGGAAATTGGCTTTGGTTGAAGACAGCCACATTGCCAAAGGTCGCTCCCTTCTTGGGGAAAACCTACCTTTGATGACTAAGCAATGTTGAGTTTTAAAGGCCCAGATCCCTTACCTCAGTGTTGGACAGGTCTGCAGGCCAATTCCAGCAGCAGGGCTGCTTTCAGAGTCAGCTGAGATCTTTGTGGTAACTGAACAGCAGTCCAACTCCTCTCCCTACACAGTCTGGCTTATTTCCATGCCCCACAAGTGGGGACCCTCAAGCCCTCCTCAGTGACCTTTCTGCATTCAGATCTGTGACTCACAATCTATTTCATAGGAAACCCAACCTGCAGCAGTTATATTTTTAACTTTTTCTTTCTATGTAAGGGGAAATAGCTACCATCTTAGTGATGAAATATTAACATAGAATTTGTGTATTTTATATATTTACAGACCTCTTAAAATGATGCTGAAATGCATTTCTAAGCATCTCAAACCAAGTCATTAGAAATTTACACTGTGGCGCCTCTTAAGAATTTAAATACACTTTAAGATCATGCCCTTGGTTTTTATAGAACACACAACCATTTTCATTTACTACAATAGCCATTACTATAGATCTAATTTATTATATTCTTTTGGTCCCTTATAAGTAAAATGTTGGTTGCAAAGTCTTTACCCAATATTAGGTGTGTATAAATTTATTTCCTCTTATGTACTGATTTGTTTTATACTTCTAATCTAGACCATGGAAAAATTTTTAGTTTTCTGTGGGAAATCATTACACAGAACAAAAACAGAACACAAACATGAAAACCTCTTAATATTACATATGAATATTATTTGGAAGTAAAGATTATGACATTACATATCAATCACAATAATCCTCAAAATATGGTTATAATATATCACAACCTACCTATTTTATTAAGGTGGAATTTCCACAAATTTTTATTGGGGAATTTGCAATTAAGACATTAAGAGATGGAAGACAGTCTAGAAAGCATCCTCAGGCAAAATTAAAAGGACACCCAAAAGAATGAGACTTACAGCATGATAACTGCCAGGATTCACGATTTTATCATGATTTTCCTCTGGATGTCTTCCTGTCTGATCCATTACTCATTCTTCAACCACTTCACCATGATCTTGGTAGAGAGCTGGCTTCTGAAGATTGTGTCAACTGACCTGCAGGGAGAGCGAGTGAAGGAGGCTGCGAAAAAGGGGGAAATGGTGCACCTTTCCCTCTCTCTCTGCACTAGGTGGTGTCGTCAGCAGCTGGTGCTGCTTCTTGGTGGCTCTAGCTCTTATCGGCCTTTCCTGAAGGCTGAGCACAGGTATCACAACCAGCCTCCTAAGTCCTGCCAACACAGCTGAGGCAGCTGCTCTGCTGTTGTTAATCTTTGGTTTGCTCCACCACCCCCTTGGGCTTTTCAGCTCTTTTCTATTACCTGGGCAGTGAAGTCTCTATTTCCATCTGATTTATTTATTTATTTATTACTTTGAATCCATATTTATTTTAAGATTTATTTATTTTAATAATTTTCATTATTTTACATCATTGGTAGACTTATTAGAATGAGATTTCTTTTTTAAATTTAATCTTTATTATATTTTTCCCCATGCATAGAAGGATTTATGGTTGTACTGGATAGCCACAACTACTTAAAGTATACTCTCATTTATTACAACAAAAATCCCAACTACAAATGGCCTTAATACCATTAAAGAAAAAAAAAGTGATGTTATCATCCACATTTTACAGAGAAGAAAGGTGACTTCAGCGTTTGGCTAGTGATTTCATATGTAACACACGGCTTACGTGAGTAGTGTGGCCTGTAAAGTCAGACAACCTGGATTTGAATCATTCCTTAACCGTCCTGTGCTTAGTTTTCTTATCTGTAGAATGCAATTATCAGTCATAGCTACCTCAAAAATGTGAAGATTAAATAAATTAATACATGTTAAAGTTGGTAGAACAGTTACTGGCATGTAGTATATGCTCAATAAAAGTTAGTTATTGTTATTAGTCATACAGCTTCAGTACTGTTTTTAATTACTTTGAAAATACACACCAAGTTACAGTGATTGCCCTTGGGGTTTATGGCCCATTGTATGTTTTGAAAGGAAATATTTATAAATGCATAACATGATGCTATACTAAACAATAATTTCTAATATGGTCGAAATCTAATCGTCTACCCTTGATTATTAGAACAGTTTAGAAAAGCAAGATTGCTTTATTTTGTGAAACAGTGAAGAATTTTACAATGGCCTAAGGCACCAAACGATCACAAACCCTCATCCTGCAGTTAAATGGCCAGAGCTGACCTGCTCTTTATTAAACATTAATCTTTGGCTTCTTCTGAATGCATCAGTGAGTTCAAGGTCTGGATATGTATGACTCATGCTAGCTCGGTGCCATTAAGCTGTTTTATGGGAGAAAACCATTCTTCATTGCATTGAGCCTGACACTTGAGATTCTTTTTATAATTTGAAAATTGGCAGTTCAAAGTATATTTAAATGTAAAATGTTAGCATTTGTAACCATCACCCAGCTGAAAGGAACAGTGGTTCCACTATTGAAATAACTACAGAAAACACTGTGGGCTAAAACTAAGTTAAATTATGCTATCTATTTGCAATCATGTAGAGAAAAAGGAAAGCAAATGCATATTTTGAAAACAAATTTTCTGCTAAATAGTATTTCATTGTGTATTTTGTAATCTTTTTAAAGGAATGACTATATCTCCAAGTAATTCAAAATTAAGGGTGGGTTGAAATAATCTAAGTAGCTGGACAGATAATTCTACCAAACATTTTAGCTGTTCAGATTACTTTAATCCTAATGATATGTTTTCACCACCTGCAAAAGTCTAATTGCTTTCTATAGAAATTTCCCCTGATATCTTCTTCTCTATAATTATATCTTTTATATGACTATAAAAGCTACTCTATGGCAATTTTAGTTATTTTGACTAATGAGTGAATATTTAGGAGATTTTGAAAGTAATTTGTTAACTGAGTGTCCTATCAACCTTGGATATTAATTTTAAACCTGTGACTATATATATATATATATAGTAAATATTATACATACTATATAATATACTATATATGGTATATATTATCTGTAACTTATATTATATAATATATAGTATATATAATCTGTATTATACATATTACTTTCTTGAATTAAAATACTTTATTTTCTGAGCTGAATCTTACATATAAATAGATGTATGGAATATACAGCATTTTTCTTCTGCTCCTTTTTCGAAGCACTAAAATTACACTAACAATAACTGGGCCAGAGTCATTGATTTTTATGCATGATTTTTAAAGTAGTTATAGGAAAACAGAACAGTTAACTAATGTGATTTTAATATATGGAGGGTTTTTTTTGTGATCTTCTGTTACAAAAGTTTGTTATCTAGTCTTATGATACAGATAGCTGAAGGCATATCCAAATTCACTGTCCATTTCATATTAAAATCGAAGTTGTTAAATCAGAGTCTTTGAGAAGAAATACAATATACATCCAACCCTCACATATTCCAAGCATTTAAACCAAAAGTATAAGCAAACAGGATTTATAATGGAGTAGAAAGATGTCAGTAGAGTTCACATTAAGTATTTCTGAACATGAAATTTATAAGGACAGGGAAGCTTGAAGGGAACATTTTAGAAAATATCATTTCTTTAAAATTTAGAAAAGAAAGAGCTACTCTTAAATATTTAAAAATAAAACATAAATCTTCTGTGGAAATATTTTCATCCATAGTGTACATGGATTAACAAAACTAATGACATACCTCAGAGATCATTCTCCCCAAATTTTGGTGACCCCTCCCTGTGGTAGATTTATTTTGTCATTATTGATAAAATATGTGGAAGGTATGCATGACATGGAGTCATATGTATTCTAGGCTTAAAATTCTCTGTTAGTAGCTGCTAAGTCCCACATCTGATTCATCGTCATTCCCACCATTCCCACCATATAGTCTATAAGAAGGCCAAAACTCTTGGTTTTAAAAGTGATTACTATTATGTAATAATAATAATAAATAATAGTAATAAATGTTGGGCTTAAAAAATAAACTCAGGAACTGATTCCTGTTGTTGAGTTTTATATGAATACTATTTTATTTGTTCTGATGATAAGACATAGAAAAAGATGTGTATAGGAAATATGAGGATAATCACAACATCATGGACTGTTTGCTGGACATGTTTCCAACTCAGAGAGACCTAATTGGAGTTTTCCACAGCAGTAACCGAAGGATCTAATACTGCGTATCATATATATCACAGATATATGTGACTATACAGAACATTGCCCTTTGAATCAGAATTTGGAGAACAACAGTGCTAGGTACTTTGTCATCTACTGCTTTTTGTGAAGACATGATAAACGCAATATAGTTTTTTCTCAGATCTTCTGTGACTCATACCTTGGAATCCAATGGCTGGCTGGTGGGCATTCCTGAGGGTGACGGCAGCAGTTATGGGCTGTACGTTGGTCCTTGTGGCTGCAGCTGTCCACAAGGTCACACACAATTTCAGCAAAGCCTTCTAATAATAAAAATAGTAGTTACTCTTTGGTAAACTATTATGAGTTAAGAATTGTACTAAGCCATACAAATTATCTTACACAACCTCAATATAAACCTACAAAATAAGCCATATTATTATTCCCATCTCAAAAAAGAAAAAAAGTGACTACTATTAACTTGGCATAGGGCCTATAGTTGGCAGTGGCAAAAAGAGGATCGGGTCTGTTACCAGATCCCAAGGTCTTGGTCACTATACTTCATTGCCTCCTACCCAACCTGTGTTATTTTTTTAAAGGAGTATTTGTCTAAGTCAGGTGATAGTAACACAGGAACTTTACATTGTAGTTTATGTTTGGTCTGAAATATCCCTTGGGAAATTGATTCCTGTTTGGAAGCTTACTGAAAGTTCAATTCTTTAGAATACAATAGAGACTTAGTTATTAAGTCCCGTGTCTGAAGCTTCTGTGTGAAAGCATTTTCAAACTTGGAAAAGTTTTAGAATTTTCTGAGATTTGAGAATATGACGGAGTATAATTTTTTTAAGTCAAAGACTACACTATAATTTTCTCCACATGCATGAACTAAAAGTGTAAAAGATGGAGATAAAGTAGAAATCAAAGGAGCACCAGAGTAGAAAAGCTAGTGGCAAGCAAAAATTCAGCTCCAGTCAATGAATTGCTGATCCATCAGTTCTTTTCTTTGAAGTTTTGATATAGAAAAAAAATAACAAGAAAAAGAGGCTGTGGAGAAAAACAAAACAAAACTTGTTTCAATGAGAATAAAACTAAATCTAAGTTAGGTAATTTGGTCTTTTTTAAACAACTCAAAGAAGCCAACTTCAGGATGGAGTACAGTTAAGAAACAGGACTTCTTCTAGGCTCTTACATGAGAATAGAGGACACTTTTGTATTAAAAATAGCCCAGTATCAAAGGAAGTGTCCCTTGATTCACTCATGACACCAATCTGATTCAGATGCTGTGATCATTAGTACACTCCATGCCAAACTTATTTGACGATTCCTTCAGAAATAGAAAGATGTTTGGAATTATTTATAAACAGCCTCATTTAAAAACTGTGGCTCTGTCCTGGTTGTGTGAAGAATGTTAATCACACTCATTTTGGGAAATTTACTAACATGATCCATACAAACAGAAATCAGTTTACTGTATTATGTGAATGCTTGAGACAGACAAAAATGTATAAACCACCTGGGGCTTTAACAAAAAGCAACGGAAGGCTAGTTGTACATATTCCATTTATTTATCACCTGTTCACTGTATTCTGTAGTTGAAAATATGAAGGTGTCATATTTTCAAAGAAGGGAGTGACCTCAGAGTGCTGTAAGGTAAATAGGAGTTTTCCAGAAATGTGGCGGTGTATCATAATTCTAGGCAAAGGAAAAAAAAGAGTGGAGAAATAATAAAGGGTCCAACCATTACATTAGGATCTTAAATCACATACAGTAGAATCATTTGGAGTGTCTGTTAGAAATGAAGTTACTGTGTCTTGCTTCAGACCAAGTCACTTACAATCAGTGACAGCAGGAGGCAAGAAGTTGTACTTTTAATATCACACATAAGCTGTTTTTATAAATGTTAAGATTTGAGAATTGTGACTATAGGTGGTAGAAATATCCAGCTTCAAGCAACAGAATTTCACAATGTGCTTGTCATTTACAAAAAATACGTTAATGGACGAGGATGACAAGAGAAGATTGAAAATGAAGAAAAGAGCCCCTTACAGGAATGACGCTCCTTACTTACCTCCCTTTCCCTTGCAGTCCATTTCCATCAGGGATTTGTTCCTAAACTCTCTCTTGTCAAGGTTACCGACGATCTTTCCACTTCACTAATTTTCAACCTGCATCTAAGGAGCATTTGAAAAAATCCATCACCCACTTTCAGACATTAAATTTTCTTCACTCCTGAGAAAGCAGCTGGTATTCACTTTCTTTCTGCTTCGTAGGCCCCTCTTTCCCGTCCTTTACTGGATCCTCCAGAACCTTCACTTCTCTTTTTCTCTTTTCCTACTTCTATTTGAAATAGGAGTTAAATAATCATTCATGTAATTAGACCCCCACATACCTATCACCAGGTCTATCTCTTTTTCTTTTGCTTTGCACCTATCTGTTCAGCTGGCTACTCAAGCTCTCCACTTCTTCGTGCAGAGGGAATTTCAAGTATTTATGTATAAAAGGGGAACGCTTAACACAAGCCTGCTTCTCCTCTAGTCTTACCCATGTTGGGTAATAGCACCCTCAATTTATCAGGCTGAATACTTAGTAATAATGCTTATTTTTTCACATTTCATATTTGATCCAACAGCAAGCCACTGAAACTTTCTTTAAACTGTCTCCCAATTCTGACATGCTCTTACCAACTCCATGGCTACCATTCTGGTTCAAGTGGACAGTATCACCTGTTGCCTAGACAACAGCATTGGTCTCCTAAGTGACCTCCTTGCTTCAATTCTTGCCCCACATGGTAAATTTTCCTAAGGGACCCTAAATGATCTTTGAAAAAAATACCACGCCCCTGCTAAAAATGTTCCAATGGCTGTAATAGTTAAAAGAAAACCCGAAGAACTTACCAAGTCTCACAGGGTTATCTGTCCCTCTTAGCAATGTTCCCTATATGTCTTCTCTAATTTTACTGTTTCAGCAGCCCTGGCCCCCTTGCTGTTCAACACACTGAATTTGCTTTTCCTCCATCTGCGACTTTCTTCTTTGAGATATCAGTATATCTCTCTTCCTTATTTCATTCTGCTGTTCACATGTAACATCCTACTAATGTTCTTTTATATTTAGCTTACCTAGATTATTTTCTCTCCTCCATGTTACTCTATATTCTCCTAATGGTTTAGCTCACAGTTTTATCACTAACATAGTCACAGAGGTATTTGCTGGTTTATATATTGTCTCTCTTCCACACAGGAATACAAACTCCATAGGAGTAAGTACTTTATCTTGTTTACTTTTTTCATCCCCTGTACTCAGAACAGCCTAATACATAGAAGCAAAGAACATATGTTGACTGAGTAAATCTTTTATATGTAAAATGTTGAAGCCTTAAAAATGGAAATGAAAGTAGTAAGAAATGGGATAAAGAATGATTCTGCTTCGTGAATTTAAAGATCATTTTAACTAACATTATGTTGTACTATAAGACGAAGAACTAGAAAATATTTGAAAATGTCAACATTTCTACGAAAATTACAATACAAAGGATAAAAAGAATTAATCTTTTCAAAAGACTGGGATGTCATCTGTCACTCTGGGTTTGAATGGTTCTTGAAGGTGGAGTTGGGCTGGAGGAATGGGGAACAGAGAAGAAAATGGACAGAGATGAGTTGAGCAGACATTGTGAGCACAGGGACATCCATAACACATCATGAAATTTGGGAAAACTGTAAATGATTTATCAGAATGAACCATGGAGTAGGAGACTAGGGGGAATTTGAAAGTAAGAAATAAAAGAAAAATCATCATATTCCAGGTTATTTGTAGCCTTGGGAGCCATCCCTAAATCATTGGGGATTATTTTAAGTAAGGATGGGGGCACTGATGAGTTTTAAGCGGGGAGAGAGATCTTTAGTGGATATTTGTCATTCTTGTCAATGCTGAACTGAATAGCATTGGGGAGTCCCAAATATTGTGGTATGAGAAGAATCTCAACTCCAACCCTCCTAGTGGAAACGTGACAGACAAATGCCTCTTTGCTCTCTGGAAACCAAGGCAACTGCATGTGGTGTAGCAAATTGTATGCTTCTACCTGAGATTTTTCCTTAGAAACAAACAGTATCTGTGGTAGTAGTGGAAAAATCAAGAGTTCAGGACGATGGTGATTAGCGTCTGCATCGTAGCAAAATTATGAAGTATTTGCACAGCTCAGTGGTGGAGAACAGAGCACAGCATTCTTAGTCCTAGGAGATTTAAAAGACATTTTAAGCTTGCTTTCTTTCTTTCTTTCTTTCTTTCTTTCTTTCTTTCTTTCTTTCTTTCTTTCTTTCTTTCTTTCTTTCTCTCTTTCTTTCTCTCTTTCTTTCTCTCTTTCTTTCTCTCTTTCTTCTCTCTCTCTCTCCCTCCCTCTCTCTCTCTCTCTCTCTTTCTTTCTTTCTTCTCTCTCCTTTTTTTTTTTTAATAAGACAGTACATGTTGACTCTCAGAAACCAGAAACCAGAAAAGTCACCTGTTGGGAGAGCATTAGGAAGGGAATACATGATGCCTAAAGATCAATGGTAATTTTTGTGAAGTTTTGAAGTTTGGTGAAACTTACTGTTAGGGAGCAATGGTATTAAATGGTATCCTACTAGTTTTAACAATTGAAATTCCTAAATCTGAGCATGGGATTTCATTACATACATGGCGATCGACTCATATTTGACAAATGTTTGTCAGATTAGGTGAGTGTAGACAGTTCAACATAAATTTTTGATTGTATAAATTCATTGACTTACTAAAATATTGTCATGTTTTCACTCTATGTTATATAGAAATGCAACTTGAAATGAAGAGCTAATTTTGTTAAAGTGAGTTAATTTTTCTAGTTAATCTATTCAAAAAGAATTCTCAGAAAATGGTAAATAAGCTTGAATACAATCCATTGTAGGACTAGACCCAGTAACAATCATTTAAGTAAAAAGTAGTTTTAAGGGATCTCTACATATAATTTGCTCTGATTAATAAAACCATAGGGTTGAATAGTTTAATATTGAGCTTTTCTGACTAATAACATATTATAATGCTTATACTGCTAGATCACAGAACTTTTATCAAAACTTTATCTATTAATTTTTATTACCCCTTTTCTGTACTTAATTATCCTTAGATAACAACTGATATTAATAGCATGATTTATGTAAAATTTACTCTCAGAATTTTAAATATCATAGATAAGATCATTTGTTCATTGTGATCTACTTCTTATTATCCCACCCATATGGTATTTTGGACATCTTTAGGGATTATTACATTGAAAACAATTTAATGAACATCAGTGGAAATGTATTACTTGACAAGAATATAGCTATATGATGCCATTAATATTATAAAACTTTATAAAAGCATGACATCTTTTATTATTCAAACATTTTATGTATTTACTTCAGCTAAACCTCTATAGGCAGTTCATTGCAGGCTGTCATCAGAAAGAGATATAACACTTAGAAAAAAATTCTAGAGGTAAAGAAAACTGAAATTTCAATTCAGTTGTTGAAAACTGTGGCAGAAGTATTCTTTTCATATGGAAGTAGTGCAAGGAGCAGTTCTCCTCTGAATAAACTGACTCTTCTTGATTTGGCAGAATCAGTCACTTTGCAATTGATTCTGACTACGGCTAATAGTTGAACTTTAAGCCCTGTGATCTCAGGATTTTACCTAAGGGCAAATATGAATCATTCAGGGTTGCTGCAAAATTTTGCACAACGTGCTCAGTAACAATTTCCTTCACATTAAAGACCCGTTCTTCAAGGCAACCTTCGTGAAAGGGTTCAACTATGACCTTAAGGTATGGCAGCCTTTTCCATAAAATGCAGAGATTGGGGAAAATTCAGCATCTTGTAAGGAAGCTCATTAACCAGAACAACAGGACTCACTGGGCATCGGTGAAAGTTTGATAGTGGAACATGTTACACATAATTAAATATGGATCCTTCCTAATCGATAGTGAGGGCATAATTACTTTTCTCAAGGTTAGTTAGGCAGGGTTGTTTGAGGGGACAGAAACCAGAGTAAAGGGAGTCAAGAAGACATACGAGAGAGGCATGCATCTGGAAGCTGAGGAGGCTATTAGGAGCTTTGGCACACTTGAAAAACCAGACTGCAATTTTATCAGTAGTCTCATTAAGGAACTATTAGACAAGGTCAAGAAGGCCTATGAGAATCGATGCATATATTTAAGCTATGCCTCCTTGTTTCTCCACATTGCTCAATAATAGCTGCCAGATTTTCATGTTTCTGAAGAAAGACAACTTACATGAATGTCTCAAAGTATTGCTCAATTCTGCCTTCTAAAGAATGTCATTATTTTGCTGTGAAATTATCTGTAATGAATTAACAAATTATTCTAATAGTGAATCAAAACTATTTCAACCACTAACTGTAAATCACAAGGGAGAGAAATATACACTTATGTGTGTGTAGCTCTCTAAAACATGCTTTCCCCAAACCAGACCACTGTGAGGGAGGAAAATAGGAAGAGAGAGAACTCAACAGCTTAGTCATATTAAGTGTATGGGCTGGTTGGCATTCTTGGAAATGCGCCAAAATATTTTATCCTTCCCCCACCCCTTCCTTTTTCTCTCCATAGGTAACTATTCACGGAGTACCTTCCATGAGCCAAGCATTGACTATAGATAGGCATAAACAATTAATCTGAAAGATGTAAATGATAATGACGGTCATAAGGTCGATTCTGAGTCTGTCAAGTGTCATCAAAATTTTCTTATTATACAACAAAAGGGTGACTTGAGCTCTTAAGCACATGAGACTGTAAAACTACCTGCATATTAGACTTTAGATAGAACAATGTATGAAGGGGTTTCAAACTTATTCCAGGAAGAAATAATGGGAATTTGTGTTTAAAGAAAGATAATATAGTTCTGAAACTTTTTTCACAACATATTTGATAGAAGTTCTTATTTCAGAGTTTTTTCCCCCCGGAAACGTATAGCATTCTTAAAGTAGTCCAAAATTCTAACAAATACAACCCTTAAAGCACTTGTTTTTCTTACTTTTATTTCCAAAGTTTTAATTTGCTCAAATTAAACAATTTATATATACAGAATATATCATATATACAGAATATATCATATTCTGTAACTATTACGAAATGGTCAAACTTTTATGAGATAATATAAGGAGATATATAAAACATTTGAAATTAAATAAAATCTGAGAAAGGAAAGTTTCTTGGGTATTATTTACCAGCCTTAATTTATTTATATTTTTAAAATAAAGCGCCAACACCAAATTTTTCCCCACTGGACTTTTTCTTCCTAAAGCTCATTGCATTAAAATATTTTTAATTTAAAAAGTCTGGTTTGTCAAAGAACTGGAGAGAATATTTAGCCATTTTAATAATGAATATCTGTTGCTTTACCTGTTCATTAATAGTGTCTTTGTAATGTTACCTGGCACTTGTACCAGATTCCAGTGGCTACTAAAAAGGCCATTCTCACCTTCTCCCCCATGAGCAGAACTTCATTCTTCTTTTGTCTTTCAGGTGTCTAGCAGAGATCTCAGGAAAGATGTGCCTCACACTTAGCCTAGGGTTGGGAACTTTGTCAATGAGGTGTGTATGCAGAGGGGGAAACAAAGAAAGGGAGAAGGTGGGGGGAGGGAAAGGCAGATGGGGAGGGAGAGGTGGAGGGAGATGTGGAAGGAGGAGAGAAGAAACAGGGAGAAGGTGAGAGAGAGAGAGAGAGAGAGTTGAAGGATCTGGTTCATACAATTGTGGGACAGCGAACAAACTGGAAATCTATAGAGCAGATTGGCTGGGCAGAAACTCAGGCAGAACAGCAATTTGAGGTAGGATTTCTTCTTTTCAAAGAAACCTATTTTTGGTCTAAAGCCTTCAGCTAATTGAGTGAACCCCACTCCCACATTATTAAATGTAATCTCCTTCACTTAAAGTAGTGTAAATTATTACATTAACCACATTGCAGATATTGACCACATCTACAGAATACCTTCACAGTCACAGTTACATTAGCGTTTGATTAAATAACTGAGAATTATACCGTAGATGAGTTAACACATAAAACTAACCATCACAGTACTGCGTGGTATTTTCAGAGGTTCAATTCCTTTGCAGATAGACCCTGCAACTTAGCAAAGTGTATGCTGTAAATGTTCCTTTAGACTTTCACCAAGAAAGACGCTTATTAGGATGAAATTTTCATGGAGGAGAGAGAATGTCCAGATATTACAGGAGTTAGTGGAAATACTAGCTCCTGGGAATATTTCAGGTTCTGAGTATTTCGGTTCTGGGTTGGTGCTGTATACTGGGGATCTGAAACTCTCAACTCTACCATAGTCCATAGTGGGCTTTGGTAGCATGGTGATAAATGGAGTTTTGACTCAAGTTTATTGTAAAATGGGACCAGCAGACCCACAGATAGCCTATCCTTGTTTTTCCAGTTCCTTATGCATTTTGTAATTGACAAGTTAGCAACAGAATCTCCTTATTGATTTTCTGACGTATGAAGCAATGATGATAATGGAAGGAAGAGCCAAGTGTATGCATCTGGAGCTCCTGTGTCCTGCAAACTCATACAATTAGAAACCTGATGTCAATATAAGAAATATTGAAACCCATAGAGAATTTTTGGCCTAAGCCAAACTGGTGACAATTGCCAGGAAGCAAAATTTCAAGGGATTGAGAAATGATCCAAAGAATGGCAGTTTTGCCCCTTATTTAATACACTATAATCAAAAGAGGAGGTGTAAGCGGGTTACAAGAAATCTCTTGGTGATAGGGAGGTGGGAGAAAGCAAAGCAGAGAAACCTCTGCGAATAGATAAAAGTAAAGTGATAGACACGTTTACACAGGTGGGTGCAGGATAGTATATAGTTGACAGTTACCATGAAACAATAACAATAAGGGGATGCATGGTCTCCTCCTTGTGCATTGCCTGTGCTTTAAGGAAATTTGAAATTCCAAAGGTGTGTTAACTTAGAGGCAAAAAAGACAACTGAGAAGCTCAGTTAAGGTAAAAATTGACCATTGTCAGGAAACATACTGGCCTAGCACAGGACTATCTGCCAAGATTTTGGTTAGAAAGTTTTAATTTCAGACCATCCTACGTGGTTAGCTTAAGTCTCTGTGTTTGTAATGCTGCCTCACAGGCCTGCCCTGAGAGTGTCGCAGTTTGCACATGACCCCTTCTTCCACACCAGTATGAATTCTGTTTCCTAGGGATGAGTTTCACCATAAAAACTTTGAAGACACAGAGGTGGTGAATCCTATTATATCACCTTTAATGCTTCTGATTGACCTATAAAATAGCTACATGAGATTTTGAGAAAGACTATAAATAATCACAAGTTTAATAAGACGGTGATAAAATCTCAGCTATAAGGGGACTTTTTTCGCAGAAAATTGATCCAGTTTCTGACACCTGGTAAGTAACATTGATTTAGCACAAGCTTCCTCAGTTCCCGTTAGCAAGGACAACAGGAAGTGTTGGCCTGTACCCAGCAGCGGCAGCAGTATGCTGAAAGGTATCATAATGGAGTCTGCAGGAATACTGATTACCTTGATAAACCAAAGAACACCATCTAGTCCTTACATTATTGGAATCATGCTAATGAGATCTGGGAATCAGAAACTAGTAGCTATCCTAGATGCATTTGAAGGACACATGAATACCCAAGGTTAAATAATAAACTCCAGAAAATTCAGAGATGGTATCAGTCAGGGGTCTCCAGAGCAAATGCCCCAGTAGGATACATACACACAGAGACTTATCTTATGGAATTAGCTCACCGGGACACCTGGTCATTTTTTTTGTTGATTCCCTTAAGTCTATCCTTCTAAAGAGTGCTTCACTGAAGTCTTTTCAGTTAAACCATCTGAGTGTAAAGCAGTACAAGACTCAGGTCAAGATTGTGTGTATATATAAACCTTTGTCTCATCCAGGCCTAATAGTGAGGTGAGTATTTGTAAGGTAGCCAATTAATATTTGTTGACTGATAATTATCATAACAGCCACCTGTAATGCAGGAGGTTGAGCCTGGGGATTTCAACTGCTTGTCTGAATAAGCCGAAAAAACCACACGGATGGAGCAGACACAGCCTTTATCAATCACATTACAGGGAGCATCGCTGGCGGCAGATCAGCAAAGCAGGACTGCAGTCCCCTGTGCCTGAGAGTTGTTTTAAGGGGTCCCAGACAAAGGGGGCTCGTGTTTCCCACAGTGACTCTAAACTACATTACCTCAGTGTATGTGTGCAGAGAGAAAAGCTCAAGAAGCAGTCACACAGGACCAGCAGCTGTTTCCAAAAGGAGATAAGGAGGGAATTATAATTCATTTCCAAAGCAATACACATTCCTTCTGGCCAGGACCCTCTGACCAGCCTTCCATTACCGGGTTTGGGAGAGCCACGTCCAGTGCTACACCACAACAGCATTTACTGAGGCGTAAACTATCTAGCAGAAACTATGCTATGCCTTTTACATTTACTTCATTTGAGTCCTCATATTAACGCTAAAAGGGCTTTATAGACAAGAAGACAAACTCAAAGAGGTTACTTTGGTTAGAAGAAACCAAAAATAAGTAGTGTCATAGAACTTTGAATTTAAATGTATTTGTAATAATATTCCAGCATGCATAATAAACAAAACCTCATTTATTTTCTTGATATAAAATTTGAGGTATAGAATATAAATAAACAACAAATATATTCTTTGCTACATGACATAGTCAACACATATGCAAGCAACTCTAATTTTGTTATTTTCTGGAACACATAGTCCTTATTTGCCCCAAACTTCCTATGTAGGTGATTCACGAGATTTGACATATTGTCCCCAAATCAGCACCATGAATACAGTGAGATTGAACAGCTAAAATTTGGAATCACTTCAGGAGTATATTTGCTTCATACAGGGTGGGGCAAAGTAGGCTTATAGTCGTGAGTGTGCAAAACAGAGTTTATTCCTGTGTTATTATTCATTAATTGTTG
This sequence comes from Carollia perspicillata, assembly GCA_004027735.1. Lineage (NCBI taxonomy): Eukaryota > Metazoa > Chordata > Mammalia > Chiroptera > Phyllostomidae > Carollia > Carollia perspicillata. The sequence continues at coordinate 23,746 of PVKM010014653.1, forward strand.
TTTTATTTTCCATTCAAACAACTGTAAACCTACTTTTGCGCCACCCTGTAAAATGAAGTTTTTCCCTATTGGTATAAGTGTATTATACCTATTTCTCTAAAACATTCTTACAGCTTTTTTAATATAATCATTAAAAATAGAGAACAAGCCAATGTGATTTTTTTAAGCTTAAGGATATTGTTGGCACTACACTACCTGGCTATAAAGAATCTGATGAACAGTAAAACTTACTCTTCTGGTTTAATATGGGAAATACAATATTGTGGCTCCAAAGTATTTTCAAGCCATTCCATTACTGTTATGTTTATTTGTATCATAGTAACAACATTAGGTGTACAGGGTCATCAAAGTTATCTAATAGCCACTATGTTGTCACAGGGTACAACAGATGGTCATGAGCAGAAATGGAATAAAATCATCAAACCAATATCTTATAATAAGGAGCCATAAGACAGTGTAGAGATTAGGGCCACATCTTGTAACTTCTAAGATCTGACCAAAGAGAGTCAAACAGGGAAACTAAAAATAAAATGTTTATCTGTTTCAGAACATGATCCATGCTTCCACCAGGAGTGACAGATTAAATTATGTCCTGAAGGACATACATGACATTTATGTAAGAAGCTGCACAAGTACTCAATTTTGAGTTGAATGCCCACAATCAGCAAGCCTGTTGGATCTGAGCCCCCCACTTAAGGAGCCATTAGCGGTGCTGTGTTTCATTTAAATTTAATCTAAATGCTACCATTTTTGCTTCTTCCATTTTCTATAGTTTTACCACTTTAGTTTTTAAGAAATAAGCTCCATTTCCATTTGCTATTACTTATTTATCTGAGCAAAAGTTTAAAATGAATTCAGATTTTTAAAAAAGATTTACTACATTGTGATTTCCATTAATACAACAAAAACTTAATTTACTAGATTAATGTCAATGCATGTAAAGTGACTTTTTCAAAGTGAGGGAGTGATGCAGAAACAAAATCAAGGGGATTTCAGGAAGTAAAGAAGCATTCAACAACACCAAAGGATGGTGGCATGCCAAAGGGATGTGGGACACAATGTGAGAAAACTCCTATTGGCCAAAGCTGGAATAATTTGAGATGTGTACACACACACACACACACACACACACACACACACACACACTATTGTGTTAACTGTACACTAGAAAAGAAATATCCATAAAACACATATCTAAACTAATATAATAAACAATTAAACAAGTAAATCAATAGGGAAGAAGCAATATATTTTTAATACAAAACAATTCCCAATAATTTATGTGGCCTGATCACCACATCTCTCCAGGAAATGGAACTTGATTCTCCATGTCTCCCCTTTCTGACGCAGTGTGGACTGTTTAGTGACTTGATTCCAGAGGACACCAGGAAAACAGTTGGAAAACAAAAATAACTTCAAGTGCAGTAAGCCAGGTGATCAGGGTGAATTAAGTGAATGTTAAGCAATGTGTCCTTGTTATGTGATAAGCATGGCACTTCACTTCTGTGGTTTCCCTCTCAAAATTCTATAATCCCCCTCTAAAAAATGAAAAAAAAAATAAGACAAACCAAAATTGAAGAATATTCTTCAAAGAATCTAACCATTACTATACAAAACTATGAATGTCACCAAAAGCAAGGAATGTATGACAAATTGTAACACACCTGAAGAAAAGGGATGACTACATATAGTGTGATATTCTGAAAGAAGTGCTGGAATAGGAAAAGGACATTGGGGAAAAATACTGAGTTTCAAATAATGTGTGCAGTTTAAGTAATAATTGCATCCTCATGTTGACTCCTTACTTGGGAAAACTGTTTCATAGTAGCATAAGATACTAACAATAGGGGTAAGAGAGTGATGGATATATGGGAATTCTCTCTACTTTGAAACTTTTCTGTAAAGATGAAACTTACCTAAAATAAAAACTTCACGAAAACATCAGAAAAATATCAAGGAGATTACTAAAAGTTTTGTAGTTCTAACCAAATTTTTATTATAAGGTAGAAGGCTTTGTTTTTTTACTTGTTTTTTTTTAATGTATTACCGAGTAAACTCTATGAATTTTTGGTTTTCATTGTTCAGCACATTCCAGTGTTAGAAAGAAATGCTTACAGCATGGAGTAAATGAAACGGCACTCAACACATTGCCTTGTATAAAATAAACCCTCAATAAATATTTATCAATTGATTAAATAGGATTGCTCACTTTTTTCATCTTGGCTAAAGGTACTTCTTACTTTGTTCTGGTTTCTTATGTAATAAGTGGATGGGTATAGCAAGAAGCTTTTTCAAATATGAACACACTAATCCTGAAAACTATACTAGTAAGAGTCAATAAATAATGTACATAGTAGGTTAGCCATCCAGTGAAATAATTCCTCCTCTGAAATGGCTGCCCCAGTTTATGCTGGAGGAGATTTGAGACAAGTCCACCTAATCAAGGTGATTGGGGAGTAGGTTCAGGAGTGCATAACTGGAATGGAATTGATATGAAGGAAAAATAGGTGGACCAATGACATTGACATTCCTCAAGATAGCATAGTTAGCCAAAGCATGAAGAAAGAGGACTCTGAGAAGAGTTGTTTGTCAGCATTTCCCCAGCCCTCTCCATGGATGCCTCAGGCTCGGTGTCATTAACTATTAGGTTCAGTCAACTAACCTCCTCTCCTTGCTCTGATTAATTTTATTTCCCATGCAGATTTTTCAGTAGAAAGGCAATACTCTAGGGTCACTTTGCTAGTTATAGTTCTCACGGCACATTTGTAGATTTGCAGTCTGGTTTACTCACTAGTTTCTTGGGCATTTAATTAACCCAGTTTTGTTTTGTGCCAAATATATATAATATTATTACCTACCTTATATATTGACTTGAAATTAAAATGAGCAATAAAATGTATCAGTGCTACTTAGGAAAATGACTTATATAAGTAGTCATTAATTCTTGATATAATTGTTTTTTTGTTGTTGTTATGGAGCCATTTTTTATCTTCATCCTGAATTTGAGCCATGCGGACGAAATTGAATTCTTTAACCTGAAAATCTGAGAATTAGATTATCAAGCAGTTATCCTCGGACAGAAGGCAGCTTTGCCTGGCCTACCTGAGCAGCGGCTGCTTCCCCGCACGTCTCTGTCCCTGCCCTCGCTCTCCACACCCACAGGCACCTGAGGATTGTATAGTACTCCTTCCACACTCATGACAGGGAGCAACATGCAGAGAGGCTACTTGATAGGAATTTCTTAATTCATCACTGAAAAGAGGCACATCTGGAGTAGAATATAAACGTTATTTAGCCAGCATGTTTAGCAGCTGTGATAAATGGTGTGTGTGATTTAAATTTGAGTAGGACTGTGTTTCATTGAAAATTTGGCCACTACATGAAATTTTTGCTGCAGAGATTAGCACAGCATTGCAGGACTGCCAAGGGTTCCAGGAATGTGAATGAAAGAGCTACTTAGGTTACTATTTCATGAAGCAGTCAATGTTTTATAAAGCAGATTTCTAGAAGACATGTTTCTGGACCCTTTCACCAGAATCACCTGGGGCACTTGTTAAACTGCAGACCCCTTGGCCTCAAAGAAGTTCTGCTGGATCGGAATTTCCCCAGGGGGGGATCTAGGAATGTGGAGCTTTTGCAAGTAATTCTTGTGTGTCCTATAGCCTGAGAACTTGGTTTTGCCTTGTAAATCAAGAGAGAGCACTTCATAGTCAATGTGCTGACAGCTTTTATTCATGGTGTTCACACCTTTCTAGGAAGTCTTGAACTTAAAACTTGCTAGACAACGAGAAAGACATTATGGTGTCCAGCTATTGTGCCTTGTTAGTTAATATTTAAAGTAAAATATTGTTAGAATATGTTTTGTAAACTAACACTTGTGCTCTGCGTTTTAGATAAAGGATGCTTTAATTACAAAAGCCTTTCGGTTCAGAAAGTTTACCCATTGTGCACAAACATGTAAGCAAATTGTTTATTTCTGGATACATAGCAATTCTACCAAGCCTGACTTTTCTTCGTTTGACATTTGTGAGAATCCTTCTGTATTTGAAGTTGTTCTGCTTTCAATAAACATTGTATTGAACGCATATCAGAATCAAACTCTATCAAGCTTAGTCTCATTGATAGCTGTCTTGTTTTGGTTAATCTTCTCAGGTATAAACTTGACAGATCTGCTGTGCTCATTGGCCAATGAATCCTGATAATGACTTTGTGTTTTCAACTTCCACAAAGTATACCATAAGGAAAAATATACTAGACTGGTTTATTTGCAATAAAATGTTCATTGTAACACCATGTTAATAGAACCCATCACAACAATAAGCCACTGGAAAGAATCACGGAAATTTCCCTCTGGTTATACTGAAGGAGTAGATGATCTTTGACTGAGGGGAACCTGTATATTACGTGTATGATGTTGAATATGTACATTTCGCAAGGTTTCTGAGCCTCATACTGCATACCTATAAAATGGGTTGATCAAATAAGATATTTTTTAAATTCCTGGTGCGTGGCAGCTAAAAGGAAAAAGAAGGTAGCCCTAAAAATGGTAGAATATTGATGGGAGGGGAGGCCTTGTGGGGCTTGGCTCAGTACATACAGTGCAGGACTCCTCATTCGGAGCCCTGGACATCCAGGCTCCTAGGGAATCCTGAAAACATAACATTATGAAAAAGAACAAGAAAGGAATAAAATTCATTTTGTGGCACAACTAGAACTCTTCTTTATTTTGTGATTTTGGAATTGTAAAGTGAATAAGAGTGTTATTTACCTCAAAAAACAAAAACAACTCCTTTGTACCATGGTTGAATGAGTATAGAATTCTTAATAAAAGTACTCTGCTCTGAGAAATATTTGTTGATGAAGCCGATCTTCTGTCTCCTGTGTTACTGTTTTATTCTTTGGCTTCTCATTTCCTGTCTCCCACTTTATACATGATGGATA
>PVKM010014654.1:0-28783 GCA_004027735.1 Carollia perspicillata
CTCAGACTTATCCCCTTTCCGTTGGGTTCAGGAGTTTCACCTGTGAGAGCTTCCTTCTCCACAATGAAATTTTAAGCAAATTATAGAAGGGCGCTTTTTCTTCAACTTGTATCCCCCCTGCACCCATGTAGGTAACTGAATTTTGCCTTATGTCTTCTCAAAGCCCTATATCTGGTCCATGCACCCAGCCTTCACTGATGTCCACATGGAAAACATAAGTGAGTTTCAGGGGAGAGAACATCTTTCAGTCTAGGCGGTAGTTCTCTTGTATCTGTTGAGCTAGTCACGCTCTTGTTCTGAATGAAAGTCTATTATTAGAAATAAGCTCCAAGAACAGTCGCTAGTGCTTGCTTCTTTGGGTGCTACGGAATGGAGCTTTCATCGCTTTTTGCTTCCACTAATATTTTGGCACAAGAGACCTCATAAAGGCCACCCAACACCGCTTGCCCTCCTTTTAGCAACAGTGTAACAGTGTTTTAGGAGTAAACTTTGTTTTCTGAAAGATTTGTTAAAGGCATTGCTTTAAAATATTTGTTGCTGCAGATGGAGGCAGTGTTTACTAAAAAGGCTTGTTGACTCATGCTTCTGATTTGGTTCCTCCCTGACTTATTTCTTATTCTCACTCAGTGAGGAGCCACCTGGGGTTGGGCGCAGCTCTAAACAACAGAGATTAGAAATGACTCCTCTGGATAGCTCTTCCTGCATGACAGGATGGATCGCCTCACTGTGAAGACTTTGCAAGCTCTTGGTGACTCTCCATTCAGCCAAGTTTATGTCTGTCATTGTTAGAGACCTTTGAAAAACCCATCACCCTGCTTCCCCCACCCCACTTCCCACTGCCTTCTGCCTTCCCTCCCACACTCTGGGGGGAAGTGCTAACACTGAGTATCGCAGGCCCCTCTCAGTCCTTGATTACCTATGAAAGAATACTAACGTGTCACTAATGTGCTACTAACAGACTAGTAGATCCCTGCAAATGTGATTGTGACTGGGAACTTTCTGATGTTACACATGTACAGATATAATAGCATTATTGCAACTTTGGAATATGTCATTACTACCTGCCCCCAAAGAACTAAACAGCATAACAGATGAAATCATATGCTATACGACAAGCAACTGTGAGGCTCTGCTTTAGAATTTAGTATTTGCTTTAAATGTAGGATTTGAGAGAATTAATTTAGGGGTGAAAATATGTGAAAAATTAGAAACACATAATAAAAGTTCATGTTTATTTATCTTCATAAGTGTGCAAAGGTTTACATTTCTACTATTTATATGTACCCAGCTGGGCCAAGGAATGAAGTTCCATGGAACAAAAGGAGTTTAATAATAAAATTGTGCAGACTGCCTGGCAAAGGCTCTCTCCTGTCTTCCCTAGCCATGAGGTGTTCTGTTATTGCATGCTTTACGATGTCCAAGCAAACAGTTTGTTATATGAACCGTCATAGAAATTTCTTCTGTGGGTAGAAACTTTTGACTGTGGATTTTTACAAAGGTCAAGGAGATCTTCCAAGACCAAATAAACAGGAATTCTGTGACTTGATGGAGAAGGGCCTTCTACTCTTTCTGAAGTCACTGCCCAACACAACAACAGTGCTACACGATATGTACTAAGTAAGAAGGGGCGAGGGCAACACATTTTCTTCTTGCGAATTTTTGTTCTTCCTTTATACATTCTTAAATTTGAAACGTCTTCCTGACTGTTCTTCACGCACGTATTATGATCAAATAAATACATGCTATGATATGATAACATGACTTAATGTGCTAGAACGTGGCGACCCCCCTCCCACTCTCCACTTTTGGCTACTGTCTAGGTGGAGTAAGGAGAGAAGGCTTATGGACTGTGTGTCCGGAATCCTGGATGGGGCTGGGTGCTCTGCTTCCGGTCTACTCCTGAGCTCTGCTGCTCTGCAGACACACTGACCCTGCCAGTCACCCTCCACGTATGCATCCTGCGTAACTCCGGGATGGAGGTGGGATGGGAAAGAATCGGGGAGCTTGGGGGTGGGTGTTTGAAACACCAAAACCCCAGTTTCCTGGAGGCACTGGGTATATCATTCCTTTGGGTTTTGGCGATATATTCCCCCTCTGGGGCCCTATGAGCCTAGCTGACCCAGTTCTCCAAGAAAGGCTGCCTCATGTCCCTGACGGCTTTCATCAGCTGAGGCCATTGAGCGTCCAGCAGACTCTGTCCCAGGGCATCTGGCCCGTCTGGCCAGCCCAGGCAGCCGCCAGCTGGCGCTGATGAGCGAGTAATAGGAATCCGAGTAATGCAGGGCCTGGGGTGGGGGCTGGGGGGCGGCAAGATGAAAGGAATGTGGTGTGGGGACACAGCATACCCCACACTGTTAAATCCAGGCTTGTAAAGAGTTTGATTCATTTTAGAAAGCAAACAAAATGCTCCAGCTATCAGCAGTCTTTTATTTTGTCTGCTAAAGGAATGCCTTTCCAGCGTGGGCCAGGGACTGGGCGGCAGTGGAGTCGCCAGTGTCCACCCTTGACTTGCTTTGTGGAGTGCGGACAGCGCATTCCCTGCTGCCCACTGAAGCTGAGAAGTAAAGAGTGGCTCCCTTCTTTATAAGAAAAGTCGAAGGGAAGCCCTGCTAATGAGCGTGCACCAGACTTTAAGGCTCACTCACACCATGTTACGTTTAAGTTCCTTTAATTTGCTTAAGTCCTGGCACCCTGTGATTTCAGACGAGAGGATACAGACAAGACGTTATTGCAAAGGTTTTCTCGAACTTCATTGTCTGTGGTTCTTAAGATTCACGCTCTAACCAGCCTTTGGAGCTTCTGGTCTTTCAAAGGGTAGAGATTGGAAGAAGCAGCAAGGCTTCCTGCCCTAAGAAAACAGGGGCTATGTGTTCCCCAGCTTTCAATTTTGCCATCTCAAAACCACTCTATATCTTCAAAAGCCATCTCCTGCGCAGTTCTGATGACCTGTAAAAAAACAAGCCAAAAAAAAAAAAAAAAAAAACCCATCTCCCTCTCCTTGCGCAGACAGCCCGTGCTGAGACTCAGCAACCCAGCTCTCCCTTCTCTCCTCTGCACTGCTGATCTTTCACATCCTGCTCTCTACAAGTACCTTCATGCCTCCCTCATCCACAGTTCCTTGTTCAAAAACCTGGAGGCCAGACGAGTTGTGGAATTCAGAATACTGGAGATTTTAAAAACAGATTTAGCATCCACATCACATACCACAAAACTCCCTGTGCGCCCCAGGCCAGCATCCCATGTGCGAACTCACTCCTATTTTGGCAGTTGGATGTACAGTAGGGGTACATACTAAGTGGAATAAGTAAAGACTATGCATTACCTCACGCCAATCCAGGTCAGGTGTTGCTACCAAATGAGTTATGAAAGAACTCCAGACTTTTATACTTGATAACTGGGTGAGTGAATACGGACCGTCAATACACTCTTTAGCCCTTCGGGACCTGGCCTTTGCCACCTCTTTTCCCAACATAAAACCAAGTGGCCTCTCTCTTTCACTTGCCACAGAGCCAGAGGGTGAGCAGTCCTGGCCTCCCACTCAGACCTCCTCTCCTCTCTTCCCGCCGCCCATTCCATCCACCACCATCGAGGCCAGCACTTTGCAAGCTCTCTGTTGTGAAGTATAGTGTTCTCCATTTCCAATCCATTATGAATCGGCAGGATTGAAAATGCAGGTTTCCCTCACTATCCGAAAGCATAGCATTCCTATGAAAACTTTCATGAACTGAAGTGATGTAAAGTGAAGAAGTGATTGCTAGCGGGTGCACAAAATAAGTGGAGATACAGCCCAGGAGCAGACAGACAGCTCAGGGCTCCGGGTGTAGTTCTGGGGAAGGAGCTTGGCATCACCAGTCTCGCGCTGCTTGGGGTGTGCACTGCCTCTACAACAGCTCATGCGAAACACACACTGAATGCTATTTTTGCCTTTTCCCTCCATTCATAAAAGTGAAAATCTCTCCAGATTTCCTTCATTTAGGTAGTTAGTAAGGTAGGTCTTTTGTAAAAGTGAAGCAGCAAAATGAGAACTTTGAAAAAGCTGAGGATACCTGTAGTTAAAACTAGAAAAGTAAAATAAAAAGATAGAAACATAAGCCTTGTTTGTCATTATTATGGATTCCAACCAATATAACATGAGTCTTAATTACTGTCAGAGTTGCGAAGGGCTCACCCTCAGTTTCACTCTCATGGTGGCCTGAGCAGGGTGCCCTGGTGCAGGGCTGCAGGTCCCCTTTTGAGGAGCGCTGCTTCAGACGCTGGCCCTCCAGGACGCAGTGGGGGCTCCACTCCACCCTTCCTCCTTCGCATCCCCCGATCCTGACACTTTCCACCACCACCTGTCTTGAAATGGTCTCTCTCGGCTCCCATGGCAGTGGGTTCTTCCCTCCTTCTTACTTCTCGCGCCAATGTTTCTGTCTTCTTTGCAGGTAGGCTTTCCCTAAGGTTCCATCCATAGCCCTTTTCCTTCTGGATTTTCTCTTTTATCTACTAGATATCTTATTCTCTTAATTGGCTTCTACTCTCATTTCTATGCTGATGACAATCACATCTCCTGACCTGTGTTTTGAATTCTAAACTCTCAGTTTCTACTGCATTGAAATACCCTAGAGGCTTCTCATATACTCCTCAAATTCACAAGTTGTGACAGTTAATTATATGTGTCAATTCGGCTAGGTCAAAGTACCCAAATACTGGGTTAAACCCTAGTCTGACATTACTGTGACGATACTTTTTTTGAGCTGAGAATAACATTTAATAAGTAGACTCTGAGTAAAGCAGACTACCCTCCATCCTGTGGATGGGACTCGTCTAATCAGTGGAGAGCTTTAAGAGCAAAAAGACTAATGTCCCCTAGCAAGAGGAAAGTCCACTCCAGATAGGCTTTGGACTCAAGCTGCAACATCAGCTCTTTCCTGCGTCTAGCCTGCCAGCCTGCCAGCCTGCTCTGTAGATTATGGACTTGTCAGAATCCATAATCATGTGGGCCAGTTCCTTAAAATAAATTTCTCTCTCTCTCTCTCTCTCACACACACACACACACACACACACACCCCTATTGGCCTATTGCTGCTGTTTCTTTGGAGATTGCCAGCTATTACACATATGAACCTCCAAATGAAACAGTCTACTTTTAACTATTTTATTTCTACTTATGATGCCACCATTGTTCTAGGTAACTACCATCAACATTTCAGGTTGTTTTTGTTTCTTTTTTTTTCTTTATTCCTCCTACTTCCCACATCCAATCAGCCATGTCAATTTTATACCCTCAATATTTTGCCTCCTTTTTATTCATCTACTAATGGAGATCCCCCAACCACCACTCAGGCTTGGTCTGTCATACTGCACAGGACAAGGCTGTATTAACATCATCCTGTCCACAATCAGTGCTCCAAGAATTTCTCATGTGACTCAGAAAGTGTCAATCTGAGATCTTCAAGATTTTATAAATAAAGCTTGGGAGGGAGAGGACCTCTTTTGCTTTAATGATAAACTGTGAATCTGAGCTTGGCAGTAAACATCTTTTCCTCATTGTAGAGAGTGTCTATAGCAAGAGAGAATGAGTCCCCATGGCAAAAGAAGCAAAGATATTTGTCACGAAGGAATGGGGAGAGCCCTGACCGTATTGTCTGTGCCTCTGGATCTAACTGTACTTGAAGTCTGCCCTTAGACAACCTATTTCATGGGGCAATAAACATGCTTTTTTCACCAACCAAGTTGGAATTGAGCTTTTTTTTACTTGCAACAACAGTGTCCTGACTAACCTTGGCCAGAAAGTACTTGCTCCTTGGGGCAAAGAACCTACCTTATTAATTTGCATCCCTGGGGCTCCTCATTTAGGATTGTTTCAGTTGACATGTTGCGCTGAATTTCCAGATTGTCCTAGGGTACCAGTTACATTGTAAAATTTGTGTGAGAAGTGAGGGAGAAAGAACAAAAAGGAGCATTTTCTGTAGTTCCTTTTAGAAAGCAGACTTATACATGAGGAAAATTCCAGAGTGATGGTGGTTGGGGACATGGTAACTCCAATAAGAAGCGGATACACCCTCTTATTTCAAATTCATTGATTTAGGTACACATATTTAACAATGAAATAAAGAGCAAGACATATTTTTACTATTAAGTGTGGGGTAGCAGTGTTACATCTACCTGTAGATCCATATAAATATTTATATTACATTTCCTTGCCAATTAAGTTGTACTTGTTAATCGCTGCTAAGATTTCATTCATTCATCCACCAATACTTACTAGTTGCCCAATAGAATGCTATGCACCATGGGAGTTACAGAGATGAATAATACCCAGAGGCTGCCCTCGCTCGTTAAATACCTATTCAGTAGCAGCCAAGGGGACTTCATGAAGATAAACTAATGTTGAAGAAAAAAATCACACTGTAAAGTTATGTAAGTTTCTATTTTAAAATCATCTGGTTCTAATTTACTAAATTTAATGCTTTAGAGTCAATGCCAAAGTGCTACATTTGATTTATGGAAATACTTTAGCACATTTTTTCCATCACGCTCTTGTATAATATATTTACTGCCCTTTTGTTATGGTTAGAAAGATTATGGATCTTAAAAAAAGTTCTCTTTATGAGCTTGCTGATATTTTATTATAAAATGCCATAAGATGGACTAAGAAGTCTAGTAAACAATAATATTCACTTAGGAGCATTCCACATGGATTAGCTTTGTGTGTGTATATGTATATGTATATGTATATGTGTGTGTGTATATATATGCATATGAAAATGTAACATAGAGCTCCATCTGGAAAATGGATGTTAAAAAACTTTCCCTTTGTGCCAAACCACTTCTTTTCAGAGCAGACAAGTTCTTGGGGGGCGCTGGTGGGGAGGATATTTAAATAGCAGCCACACCATGCTACGCTGCTAACAAAATAATAATGTTAATACCAAAAGATAAAAGAAGGTCATAGACCCAGACTTCCATCATCCCAGAGGGAGCTTACAAAATATTCTAGTAAAATGGGATCTAAGTCCCATCTGTGTCATGTCAGTGGCTCAGGGCCCGGGTGCCCACCAGTAGGGCAGCGGCATCATCTGCTTCAGGTTGAGGGAGATGCTGGGTTGCTCTCACTTTACCCTCCTGACATGCTCGCCCATTGGTGTCCTGATTCCACTGAAGAGGCACAGGTAGATCTACCCCAGGTTCCAGGAATGAACCACCTCTAATTGGCCTTGGGGCTCTGGATTCAACCAGCTGCCTTGGCATGGCAGCTTGACCACTACCTGTGGCATTTTACAGAAACATTAAGACCTCTCGCCAACCTTGTTGCTTAGGCCTCCCAGACAGGTTGTGGTTTAGCCAACAAAGCCACCCCAGATTTTCAAAGTGGTGTTTAAAGCACGCATGTATATTCATTTAGTTCTTGTTTTACCCTATCTTTCCTGGGCTTACAAAAGTGAGAGGTTTTTCACTTCACACCCACATAAAATAAGGTGGCTGCCTAAGAATTCCCCCTTCGCCTTGCAGCATTTATTTCTTTAAAGCAAAGAAATCTCATTTCCCTCTAACAGAGCTTAAACAACTCTTGTAATAAAAAATTGCAAAGGCCAACCCAGTCGAAATGTTTTCTTTCCAATGGGGCTATCTTTACATCAAGTTATATGACGTGGGATATAGGCATTCAAATGCATCAGAAGGAATGGGGACTGTCTGGCATAGCTCACGGGCCTCAGATAGTGAGGTCCTGCATCCTCTCACATTGAGACAGGGCCTGATCATCAAGAAACTGTCTAATACTACTGTTCTCTGTCTGGCCATGATTTGTTCTCCCAACTCCTCTACCCCGGAGACCAGCCTTCCTATCTTATTTTGTAATAAAAAAATGAAATTAAAAGAAAACAACAACAAAGCACAGAGATTGTTATGTATGGTCTCTCCCTCCAGAATTCCTCTTTGAAATGCCTCTCACTTTACCTCCTCAAATTCATGTGTTCCTCCCTGATCCTCAGCTCAAGTCTCACCTTCTCCTTGAAATGTACTCCAGCCTCAACTGACGAGGCCTTTTCCTGGATTTGTGCTATGCTCACAGCCCGTTCCACCTAGTCTAACGTTGGCATCATGGCACCACTGCATATTACTTGTGAATCCCTAATTATGCCTTGTTTGATGGTGAGTGCCTCATGTTTGCATAACAGTTGACCTTGAAAGTAGGCAATCTCTTATTTTACCCAGGCAATAACTATTTGTTTTTATTGCATACAATTCACATACATACATCTCACCATTTTAAAGTGTACTATTCAATGGTTTTTAATATATTCACAGTATTGTACCACCATCATCACTATCTAATTCCAGGTCATTTTCTTCACACCTCCAAAACATCCATGCCCATCAGCACTCACTCTCCATTCCTCCTTCCTCCGTCCCTCTCCCCAAACCCTGGCAACCTCAATCACCAATATAATTTGTCTGGCGATAGAAAGTTATAATTGACCTCATGCATTTTATTTCCAGCACAATTCTAAAGGTGGACAAAAACATGAGCCCAACCACTAAAATTTTTGTACACATTCAAAAAGTTTTCTTCAGTTCTATGAACACATGTATACCTTTAATGCTTGCTAGGGCATGTGGGGTGATAACCAAAAAATGGCAATTAAATATAGAAAGGGAAAACAAAAGTTGGGTGGAATGTTGGTGAGTGCAGGCTTTAGAAAGAGAGGAGAGCTAAGGTCTTGCCATAGAGACAGAGAGATTATTTTGTGTTTAACTGTGTAGAGATCGTGTGTTCCAGATACAGCTAAACTGATTATCTAATCTCTGTAACAACCAATCAGGTAGGAGTTACGAATCCTAGTCTAGATGAGGAACCTGTTGACCAGAGAGGTGAATGCCTTGTCTAGAATAATAAAACTAGGGTTTAACCAGGGCTTGTCTGGTTTCAAATCTCATGCTCTTTTTTAGAAATATATTTTACCAATTATACTACTACAGTTGTCCCATTTTTCCCCCTTTATTCCCCTCCACCCTGCACAACCCCTCCCACCCACATTGCCTCCCTTAGTTCATGTCCATGGGTCATACATATGAGTTCTTTGGCTTCTACATTTCCTGTACTGTTCTTAACCTCCTTCTGCCAGTTTTCTACCTACCATTTATACTGCTTATTCTCTGTACCTTTTCCCCTTCTCTCCCTTTCCAACTCCCCTGCTGATAACCATTTCTCTAGTTCTGTTCCTGTTCTGGTTGTTTGCTTAGTTTGTTTTTGTTTTAGGTTTGCTCATTAATGACTATGAATTTGTTGTTATTTTACTGTTCATATTTTTTATCTTCTTTTTCTTAGATAAGTTCTTTAACATTTCATGTAATAAGGACTGGGTGATGATGAACTCCTTGAACTTGACTTTATCTGGGAAGCACTTTGTCTGCCCTTCCATTCTAAATGATAGTTTTGCTGGAGAGAGTCATCTTGGATATAGGTCCTTGCCTTTCATGACTTGGAATACTTCTTTCTAGCCCCTTCTTGCCTGTAAGGTTTCTTTTGAGAAATCAGCTGATAGTTTTATGAGCACTCCTTTGTAGGCAACTGTCTCCTTTTCTCTTGCTGCTTTTAAGATTGTCTCCTTATCTTTAATATTGGCTAATGTAATTATGATGTGCCTCGGTGTGTTCCTCCTTGAGTCCAACTTCTTCAGGACTCTCCGAGCTTCCTGCACTTCCTGGAAGACTATTTCCTTTGCCAAATTGGGGAAGTTCTCCTTCACTATTTTTTCAAATAAGTTTTCAATTTCTTGCTCTTCCTCTTCTCCTTCTGGCACCCATATGATTTGGATGTTGGAATGTTTAAAGATGTCCTAGAGGTTCCTAAGTCTCTCCTCATTTTTTTGAATTATTGTTTCTTCATTCTGTTCTGGTTGACTGTTTCTTTCTTCCTTCTGTTCCACACTGTTGATTTGAGTCCTGGTTTCCTTCCTGTCACTGTTGGTTTCTGTACATTTTCCTTTATTTCACTTAGCATAGCCTTCATTTTTCTCTCTATTTTGCCACCGTACTCAACCAATTCTGTGAGCATCCTGATTACCAGTGTTTTGAACTATGCATCTGACAGCTTGGCTATCTCTTCGTTGCTTAGTTGTTTTTTTTCTGGAGCTTTGATTTATTCTTTCATTTGGGCCTTTTTTTTTTGTTGTTTTGGTGTGCCTGTTACGTCATAGTAAAGGGTGGAGCCTTAGCTGTTCACCAGGGTGGGACAACCCACATTACTGTGTTGTGATGCTGTATGTGGGGGAGGAGTCTGACAGGGAACAATGCTGCTTGCTCTACTCTCTGCTGGTTTTCAATCATTTCCCCTACTACCCACAAGCATATTGGGCCCTTCTGGTGCTGATTCCCTGGTGAGTGGGTTTGTATGCTTCTTAGGACCCTGTGGGTCTCTCCAATTAACTCTCCTGTGAGGCTGGAAGTTTCTCCCGCTGCTGCCTCAACCTCCACAGGTGTTTTTAGTCAGAGGTTTTGAGGCTTTATTTCCCTGTGCTGGAACCCTGGGTTGTGTGGTCTGTCTCGCTCCCAGTTGCTCCTTGTGGTTTATCTGCATGCAAATGTGGGATGGCCTGGTCCAGCAGCCGCTGCATTGCCATGAGTCCTCTCTACCTGGCTGCCCGTCTCTGCCCTTCCTACTGGTCTGGATGAGTGCTTCTTCTTTAACTCCTTGGTTGTCGGACTTCTGTAAAGTTCAATTTTCTGTCAGTTCTGGGTGTTTTTTTAAACTTGTTGTTGTCCTTCTTTTGGTTGTGCAAGGGGGCACAGTATATCTGCCTATGCCTCTATCTTGGCTGAAAGTCCCAAATCTCATATTCTTAATATCTTTGTTATTTCCTTTGAACACTTTGGTTCTATAGATCCTTGACTGGTCCCCCAAATATCTTGGTGTGGAAATCACTATTCTATGGCAAACAGCCTGAAAACGGGGACTGGTATTATATTTTCCAGCCTGGACAGAAAAGAGCCTTGTCTATTTTGTTAAGTTGCTCAGGTTTCTAGTCTCTGTGGCTTTCATGGAAACCTCTGGAGTCTCTGGCCTATCACATCCTCAAATCCCTAAGGACAGTCTCATCCAGAAGTTACCTTGTCCAATCTCTTGAAGCCAGCTCTCTGGTTGGCAATAAGCCTCCTGAGTACCAGAAATACTCTGACTTTCTCCAGCTCCGGTAACTTACTTGATGGAAGACAGAGGCCCCATCTTGCTCGTGGGTGACCCTGATATCTGCACATGGCTCTCCTTGAAGGGCTGGTTTCTGAATTTCAAGAACTGCCAAGTGTCTTTGCAGTTCTTGCCAGCTATCTGCTGTCTCCTGTACTTGATCATTAAATAGTGATGCTCCTTAGGGCTCTCCCTTTGTTTTTTCTCTGGGCAATGCACTGACTTGCAATGTTTTCATAATCACCCATCTACATGCCAATGACTCCCTAGTTTTCATTTCTGTGATAGTTTATTTTATATATTAACTTGGCTGGGCCATTGTGCCGATATTTAGACAAGCATTATTCTAGGTGTTTCTGTGAGGGAGTTTAGATGAGATTTACATTTAAATTTATGGACTTTGAGTAAAGCAGACTGTCCTCCATTTGTGGGTAGGTCTCATCCAATCAGTTGAAGACCTGAGTGGAGCAGAAGGATGACCTTTTCTAAGCAAGAGTAAATTCTGAAGATTTCCTTTGGACTTCATCGGCAACATCAGCTCTTCCTGGTTCATAGGTAGACTACCTTTGAACTTGAACTGCAATTCTTTCCTAAGTCTCCAGGCTGCTGGCCTCCTCCACCAGATTTTGGCTTTGCCAGCACTTCACAAATATGAGCCAATTTTTGAAAATAAACATATATTCTATTGGTGTTTTTCTGGAGAACCCTGACTAGTACAATCCCTGGGATCTAAATCCCTGTGTACACCTTGTTACTGTACACCTTCTCTGGGCTGTTCACAGTCACTTCAAATTATGACCCTGCCCCAGCCCTCAGGCCTCAGTCATCCTCCAGAGCTCCCCCAAAAGAGTATTTTCACATCCAGCTAGCATAGCAAGCTGTCATCTCCCTTTCCCAGATCATATCAATTACTAGATCTCTTGGTTTTTCTTCCCACATATCTTTGAAACTATCCACATCCTTCTGTACTCACTGTCCTTGGCCATGCAGCTCAGGCCACTGTTGTTGACAGATTATCTGAGTCTTTGTGCATCCACTTAGGTATTCAATGCATTCTCTTCACTGGGGCCAGAAAAACTTTTTAAAAATGCAAGTTGATTTTGTTCCTTCTATGCTTAAAGGGCTTCATCCAAATTTTCTCAATAAAAAGTAAAAAAAATGAAACAAAACACAAATCCCAAATGTGGCCTGTAATAGTGCATCTCCAATTCTTCTATGCACCCCAATCTCCTGGGGCTCTTGTTAAAATGCTGCCCTGGTTCTGCAGTCTGGGTGGAGTCAGAGAGTCTGCATGTCCAATAAGCTCCTGGGGAACGGGGAAAATGCTGGTCCATAGGCCACTCTTAGAGTGTCAATGTCTTAGAAGACCCAGATGATCCAGCTCTG
Organism: Carollia perspicillata; assembly: GCA_004027735.1. Classification (NCBI taxonomy): domain Eukaryota; kingdom Metazoa; phylum Chordata; class Mammalia; order Chiroptera; family Phyllostomidae; genus Carollia; species Carollia perspicillata. Next base: position 12,557 of record PVKM010014654.1, read on the forward strand.
CCTGCCTGTTTGATTTTCTGCCGTGAGACTCTACTTGAATGCAGTGTTGCAGCCATTGACCTTTTAGTCAATGCAACAAGTGCATTGACTAAAGTGCAACATTCGGCCTCTCATCTCAGGGCTGACAACACTTCACCTCCTGACTCTTGCGGAGTGTTAAGGATCCGCCTCAAACATCACTCCGCTCATCGTGTTGGAGTTCCAGGTTACGTGTCACCATGGCACACGATGCTTCTCATAAAGTTCATCACACTTGTTATTTTTTGTTCAAAGTATCCTACAAAGTTCAGGTGCGTGAGAGCAGGAAACATGCCTATCTCATTTACTGCCTCATTACTGGGTATGGCTTAGCCAAAGTGCTGGACACCTAGAATTGCGTTCACTCATTTTTAATCCAGTCACCTAATAGGTCAGTCAGTTCACTCCACAAACAGTTATTGAGTACTACAGGATTAGGATTGACTGTTAGTGACAGAAAAAACTAGAACAGGTTTAACTGAGATAGAAATTAATTTTCTTTTCACTTATTAGAAGTCTGAAGGAAAGCAGTAGGGCTGATTGAGGGCTTCATGAAGTCTACAGAGACCCATGTTTTTCCTGTCTCACGCTTTGCCCTCCTCAACAAAAGTTCCAAGGCTGCTCAAACTCTAGCCATCACATCCGCATTCCAGTCAGCAGGACAGAAAAAAAGGGAGAAGAAAGTGCCTCTTCTCTGGAAGGTGCACAGGGACCCTCTCTGCTCACATTCTGTTAGCCAGATCTTGGTCACATAGCTACAACTAGCTGCAAGGTAAGCTGGGAAATGTAGTCTTTTTTTTTTTTTTTAGTCTTTATTCTGGGTGGTCATTTCATGACCGAGGAAGAGGAGAATGAGTATTTGAGGAAGACTATTAGTGTTAGCCACAAGTATCTACGGTGTAAATATATATAGTAGGTGTTTGACAACTATTTGCTTAATGTGTACATGTCAGGCTTTGTCTGGCTGTCAGGATAGCCTTCTGCACATGGCAGATAATCACACTGGGCCAATAGGTTATATATTACATTTCCCTCCCCTGCCTAGAGGTTATGGTCTGTCTGCTAGCATAGGCTTTTCCCCAGCTCCTGATGCTGGGTCTGCCCTCCTGGTACATAATGCCATGAGTGTAGGGGTCATGGTGAAGGAGCTCCCAGAGGCTCCCACTAGGACCAGGTCACTCCCAGTTTTCTCCAACCCACAGAATGCCTGTGCTATGACCGCTGGTCCTGAGCTCTCCCTGTTCCCGACACTCCACACAAAGAGACATGCAAAAGGATGGGTATGGCCCGAGCATAACCGAACATCCAATTAGCTTGTGATTCAGGGAGAGGGAGGGAGGGAAAAACGGGGACTAGGAGAGGGAAGAGACCCTGCTGTTCTTTTTCCCAACTGGCCATTGTCTTTGGAGGTCAAAGATGTTGTAAAGTCATAAAATTTTGTGAAATGTTGGCTCTGGATGAGAGTTGGAGTGCCGAGGCATGCATAGGAGCCAAAGCCTAAATTTAATTTGACACACCATGAAAATGAGATAATTGTATCTAGCTTTGCTGCAATCCCCACATGTCACTCTCCATTAGTTTCCATCTCAGGGTGGCTTCTAACACCACTGCGTCTCCTCAGCATCATAATGCTAAGGGAAATATTCCTGGGTATCCTTACCACACGGAAGAGGAGAGAAGCTGAATCACATTCTGAATATACTGAAGGGTTTCTGCTGCCGTTCCTGTAACCATGGAGTGCTCAGGGCACCCTCTGTCCTGCATGCTGACATTCATTCAGCTGGTATCCCTCCTTCCCAGGCCCTAGAGAGACCTGTTAGCAGAGTCCAGAGACAGTTTTTGCATTTGACAGTGATTGTTCCGTTGGGTTGAGTGTGTTGGAAGTGCACTGGGACTTCAGCTCTGAGACTCCAGAATTGGGCACAGCCCCCACACCATTCCTCTGAGCACTGAAGCACCCTTATGATGAACAACACTAAAATGGTACTTCTTACTAGATTGTGGAAAAAACCCACACCTGCAAATTCTCACTACCTTTAACTTTTGTCTCTAACTGTCAGGCAGCGCACCATATTTTAATTTCTTTGGGCACCGTGCCTGGATCCTCCACCTGTGGAAAGTTCTCAGAATTTTGCTGCCATAAGAAACTTAAAGGAGACAATGGGTTTCGTAATAACTGACTGCTTACTTCGGGTTTTAAATGGACATAACCTGCAGTGGGAAGAATAAATGCAATCCTATAAAAAAATAAAGCTCTATAAAAACTGCTTGGCACCCTGGACAGGTGGCTCAGTTGACTGAAGCGCTGTCCCATACACCACAAGGCCGCAGGTTCAGTCCCCAGTCAGGGCATGTATGGGCGGCAACTGATCCATATTTCTCTCTCACATTGATGCGTGTGTGTCTCTCTCTCCCCTCCTTCCTCTCTCTAAACAATCAATAAACATATTCTCAGGTGAGGATTAAAAAACAAACAAAACAAACCTGGTTGGCAGCTATTTCATTCTCTCAATCTTAACTCTCTCTACATGGATAACTTAACTGAAATTATATTAGTTAATATGGTCAACATCATTCTCACATTTCAGGGAAGATAAAGGTTTAGGGACCCATAAAGGTGTTTTGTTGTTTTGGCTGTGGTTATTTTATTTAAACTACCTTTCTTGGTCTCTTGTTCTCTTAATAGAGAATAAGATCTCTATGTTGGGGACACTTCATAGACAGGAATTAAACAGATAGGAGTGTTGGGGTCCAGGATAGTTAACTGAGGAGCTCAAATCCATACTGTAGATGAAAATAACAACCGTTTTGTGGAGAACTCATGTCCAGAAGCACCTTGGGCTCTCATGGCTCTCACTCTCCCCTCTAAAGTGGGTGGGGCCCATGTCAGAGCCATATTTGGAGGTGAAGAAACTGAGGCCTGCTCATTTTCTGCAGAAGGGATCTGTCCAGCCAGCAGAGCCCGTTCAGCCTGACTCCAGGTTTCTGCATTTGAGCCAGTTGCCTCCCACTCACTAGGCTTGTTTCTAGTGACCCATGACAGTTTCAAGCCTCAGAGACAGGTGCTCAACCACTTCGGGCATTTAGAAACAGGGCTACACGGGGAACACAAAGGAAAACTGGGACTAGGTGTGGCTTAACCGAAGAACATGATCCTTTTTCAGGTGTTTCTACAAAGAAATGACCCTTTGTACTCTAGTTGCCCCCAGAATGTTTGACTAATTTCTCTGTGGATCAATCCCAGGGGTATGTTTGCTGTGGGCCCTGTGTTGCTTAACACCTCAGGCCGAGTTTTTGCGTGTCAGTGTGTGTGTGTCTGTGTATATGTGTGCACACGTGTGCATGCACTTCTTTATGCATATATGTGTGTATTGAGGAGTGAGGTGCAAATTTGCCTCTTAACTCCTGCTTTTATTTCACATAAATGCCTGTCCCATACCATGCGCTTTTGCTTTACACTGTGGTTTGAGGCTGTGTTATTTGATTCCTGTCAATCACAGATTGTATTTTACTCTCCTCACGTGAATCAGTGCCCAACCTTCTATGCTGGCGTTGAAGCACTACCTCTGCGAGATTTTCATGTCAGGTCAGTCCTGGGTGGAGCCCTTAGTGGCACAGTGGATTTTCATGTCAGGTCAGTCCTGGGTGGAGCCTCTCCAGAAACAACTGGTATTCTCATTTTCTACCAGCCTGAGCATATCATGAACTTTCTGGCCCACTGGCAGCTGAGAATACAGATGAATACAAAAATCAAAAAAGGGCTTTGGAGGCTCCCAGAGGGTGCCAGTCAAGTGAAGGAGCAGTAGGTGTCTATTGAAATATCTAAACCATCTAAACTATCTCTTGTGTCCTTACCTCGTGGTAATTCAGTTATTTCTGTTTATTTGGAATTCCTCAGCAAAATATCTCAGCACAAAATCAGTGCTAACATCACTTTTTGTGAGTCTGAACAGGCCCCTCGCTTTCTTCAAAGAGAGTAAAACAAATTAACGCATGCACACAGTCACTCCCTAGCCCCCCACCCTAACACACACAATCACAGATACACGCTAAAACATGATTCACTGCAAATTGGCGTTAAAGACCCTGGAAATTATGGCTGACCTTTTCCCAGGCCTCTTGGAAGCACCTCTTTCCATGGTCAAAGAAACATTATAGAGATCAGAAAGGAGCTGCTAGGAAATGGACATCTTTGTTCCACATCACTCACATTGTTTCATTATGCAGATAGAGCCTTCCACACATGCAAACGAAGCACTATGTTCTTAATATGCAAAGTTGGAAATGACAAATGTTGGAGAGAAACTAATTCCCAGCTTAGCATCGTTCCCTTTTCCTAGAAGAAGCTCTCTCTCTCAAAAATATCTGGCTTGTTTTGTGTGTCGATTGATTTTGTTCCCCAGGGTCAACATATCCTTACAAAAAAATAAATAAAAATGAGAGAGATAGAGGTGATAAGAATACACCCCCCACCCCCAATTTCAACACAGAAATTATTCTTTTGGAAAACTGGGCTTGAATTTGATGTTTTTAATGCTTACTGATGGTTGCCTAGAAACAAAACTATCTTCTGGGGAAAGAGTAGGGACACAAGAATGTTTAAGTTTGTCTTAATGATCTAAGACTCTTGTAAAACAGCTGAGTCCCAAGGAAACCAGGACATGTACTTTTAAGAACCTCTAGACAAGATCAGTTATGGTCGAAAGAAAATGCACAGACTTTAATCCTAATATTGGGGTTCCCACTGAGTTTCTCATGGGGGCAATGTTTTATTTTGGTTTTGCACACTCACGTATGTGTAGAGTCATTCAACTTTCCAAAACTTGTCAAGTCAAACTGAGTTTTAATTTTGGTTAATACTAAATTAAAAAGTCTCACCTTGTAGGATTTTCAGGGGAAAAAAGATATAATGAAATCAAATAAGGCCTCCCCAGTTATAGGAATCCAGCCTTCTCTGTGAAGTTTCAAGGTACATGTACATAGCAGTTGGTACTTCTGAAGAGAAAATTTGATCAGGGTATATGCCCCATTTTTCACTTGTATTTCCTCCTCCTTGAAAAGTCATAGGTCTCCAGGAAAATTTGTGGAGAATATATGCAGTTTCCTTTCCTTGCACAACCCCATGCTCTGAGACACACTCACATTTGATTATGAGCTAATTGCTGAACTTCCATGTTAACTTGTTTAAGATGTTCCAAATTGGTTTCCACTTTTCTATTTTTTTAATGTAAAATTTTATGTGTGAGAAACAATGGTATTATTTTGGAATTTAACTCTAAATCTTCTGTGGGAACATTATAAATACTAACACCAAAGTCCCTTCCTGCTTCCTGAACATAAGAGGCAGCAACACAAGTATGCATACATAATGTAACATCATCCTAAGGATTCTATACAAGGAATAAAATTGGTCCAGCATTCACCCTTTCAGATAATAATGATTCAGTGAGTGATATAATAGCCATATAGACAAATGAGTAAGCATTGAGAAAGAATGACTTCGTGATGGTATTCACTTTTTTGTGGGTTGTCACTTGCAGCCACCAGTTAATATCATGGCATCTTCAACCATATGTTAAAAGCATGTGGTTCATTAAGCTTGTTAGATAAGGTGCAGAATGACCAGATACATTTCAAGTTCAGATGAACTATGAATACTTTTTAAATAAGTATAGTCCATGACATATTTGGGACATATTTATATAAGAAAATGTTTGTTGCCTATCTGAAATCCAAATTTAACTGGGAGTCTTGTATTTTTATTGGCTAAATCTGACAACTTTACATTCAGAGAAAGAATATTTACTCCCGCGGTAGCCTTGTGAAACAAGAGGAGAAACCCCATCAGGCCCCCCAAATGACAGTAATCTCCTGTTAATTGGGAGATGCTCACAATATACCTAGCTTCTCTCTCTGCACAGAGAGAGCACCTCTTACCATCTCCATCCTACATCCTACAAGAGAGGTCTTAGAAGCTCAAGTACGTGGAATGTCACTGGTACTAGTGCTGTCTTAAAGTTGCTACTTGAGACTATTCCCATCACCTAGGCTTTAGTGAGTGAGTGGCATTTCAGTTTAACAAATATTTATTAAGCACATACTTCTTTGTAGGATAGTATGGTAGTTTGAGTCTCTTTTCTCAAGGAGTTTATAGCCCCCAAAATAAGGCTGATATATCTATAACTGATGCTAATTCAAGGCAACATGTGAAAAGATACAAATAAGGATCTATAAGGTCATGGAGCGAGATGAATATATTCTGTGAAGGTGGGAGACAAGAGAAGAATTAATGGAGGAAAGAGCAGGCGAACTGGGCTTGGCAGGGAATGAAGATTGTCAGTGGGCAAAGATACAAACCCAACAATTTCCTGTGCTGACAGGATGGAACCATCAAACAGAAATAAGAATGTGTGTTCAGGGAGGGTCTCTCTTCTACCCTAGGAGACAATACTTTGTTTAATTGTTTGTTCATTAGACAATTACTGAACACCAATGCATATATTAATATAAAATCATAATTGTGGAAAGAGCTATGAAGAAGAAGAGTACATGGTACCATGAAGGTTAGTATATGAAGGAAGACCTAGCAAGGGAAGTTGGATGAGGCTGTTGTCAAGGAGGCAAGTGACTGAATTGAGTTCTTTTTTTAAAAAAATTTATTTCTTGGTTTTGGAGACAGAAGAAGGAAGAGAGAGAAAGCCAGAGAAAAGCATCAATATGTTGCTCTGCTTATTTATGCATTCATTGGTTGATTTTTGTATGTGCCCTGACCAAGGATTGAACCTATAACATTGGCATACTGAGATAACACTCTAACCAACTGAGCTATGCACTCAGGGCCTTGAGTTGAATTCTGAAAGGAGAATTTATTTAACCAGATGATGAAGTGGTGAAGGCTTGGGAGGAATAAGCCAGATGAAACATGGGCAAGTGGCAAAAGGAGACAGGAGGCATTCAAGGAACTGAAGGAAGCCAGTGTGTTTGAAGCACAGGGATGGGGATAGTAGACTCGAGAGGCAGGTAGCAGTTGGATTCATGTAAGGCCTTTGGGAATCCGTTAAAGAATTTTTTCTTAATCTTCAGAGAACATGGAGCCATTCTATGTATTTAAGTAGGAGTGTAACATAATTAGCTTGGAGAGCAAAAGAATCACTCTGGCTGCACTGGTAAAAAGAGATTGAAGGGAAACCAGATATCTGTGAGGAGGCCATTTAGAAGGGTACTTCCTTAATTTGGGCAGGACTTGGGTGAAACTGGTATTCTCCATCTCTCCTGATGACCTTTTCTTTTCTTTTTTTTTTTGCAACATTTTCATAGGGATCTAGTAATGGAACCACTAAGTCTCCAATGAGTACACCCACCCACAGAGCATCTGGGGCTCGATAGCCCAGCAAAATGAGAATTTCATAAGTCACTCTGTGTGTCATTGCTAGAGGGTAACAGGGTACCATGTATCATAACTGAATATCGGTAGTTCAACAGAATCCCAGGGAGATATTTCAGGCCTCAGAGGGGTAGGGGAATGCAGGCTCACAAGCCGGCTGGCCTTGGCTCTCTAGAACCACCTTTCTTACGCCAAACACCTGACAAGGGAGAGCCCCAACTGCTTAAGCTGGAGCCTTACTGCAGAGGCCTTCAGGGCACTGGCATTTTTCTTCTCCCATTTGTTTCTTTCCTGCGAGGTACAAGAAACATATCTGTGGCAGGAGGGCTGAACAGTTGTACAACTCTTGGCAAACTCTTGGCAAACTCTTGGCAAACTCTTGGCAAACTCTTGGCATACTCTTGGCAAACTCTTGGAATCTCTTTAGCCCACTCCAAAACCACAGGGCACCTCTGCTCTTGTTGGCTGTACTCGCCGATTACTAAGAAGTGTAGGTGGCATCTCTTTCATATTGTTTGATATTTAATTCTTGTATTATATACTCATCAGTCTTTTAAGAGTATGAATTGATTTAGGTGACAGTACATGTTCTGCAAACTGAGAGCAGCCCTAATGTAAATGGCGTATTTGGTGACTGATCCACTTTTGTGCACCTTCCAACTTTGCTGCAGGCCAAACCTCACTTTGATAGCGTTGGTCAGCCTCTGAATATGTTGGACAAGTGCTCAGGAATGCCAAAAAAAAAAAAGGCAAAATTTATAGGCATAACGGGTCACACTGGCTCTCACGCCCTTGAAAAATGCCAAGTATGGCCATAAATTCATGGTTCCAGACCAATCTTTTCTGGGAGAACCATCAACCACATGGATATTATTAATGGTCAATAGAGCCTTTGGATGCTACAGCCCAGGGTTTTTCAACTTTGGCACTATTGAAATTCTGGGCTGGATAATTCTTTGTCATGGGTGCTGTTTCTGTGTATTGGAGGATGTTTACCAGTGTCCCTGGCCTCCATGCACTAGATGCCAATAGGACCCTCCTCTCCCCAGTTGTGGCAACCACAAATGTCTGTAGCCCTTGACGAATACCAAATACCAATACCAATGTCTGTAGCCCTTGACAAATACCAGTCAGTCACCCCAGTTTAGAAACCCTGGTGTACTCTACCCTCCTCATTTATGTCAAGGGAAAATTAGGACCTGGAGAAGAAAGAGTGCCTTCTGAAAGCCCATGACTCATGGAAATAACCTTGGAAGTAGCCTTCAGGTCACTGGAGTCCTAGATTGGGTCTGTCCCCAAACAGACCATTCTTCTGCACTTTGCTTCTTTCTGTCAATGCTCCCACTCTAGACACTGCTACTTACCCCCTCCCTTTTGTTCTAACTTTATTCTTTCTTGACTCCTATTACTCCAGAGTTCTGCCTGGAAGTACTAAGAGATTTGAAAAGTCAAATTGCAGTCCAACAGAAGAGCTGCTCTCAGGCAAAACTGTAAACTGGATGAGAACTGAAGCTTTTCATTTCTGCCTTCACAGTAGCTAGCAGAGTGCTGGGAACAATGAAAATGCTCTGTGTGTGTGTGTTTTAACTGAGTAACATACAAGGTTATTTTGGTTATTCCTTGTCTCCTGTTCTAGTAATTAGTTGCACATGACAAGTGTCCTTATGTCCATCTGTTGCTTTTTTATTTTTTAAAAATCCTCACCAGAGGTTATATTGTTTGTTGATTTTAGAGAAAGAGAAAGAAAGATAGAGATAGAGAGAGAGACAGAGAGACACACAGAGAGAAGCATCGATGTGAGAGAGAAATATTGATCAGTTGCCTCCTGTATGCGCCCTGACTGGGGATGGAAACTTCAACCTTTTTGGTGTATGGGACGATGTTTCAACCAACTGAGCCACCCAGCCAGGGCCATCTGCTGTTTTTAAAAACTGATGCTCATAGTCTTTACTCACACCAAGATATAAATAACTGATAACCTCGAGTGATAATTTTCTGCAGAATGGGCATATCCTGAAAGAGGCAAAGGCCAGCTGGAAAAGCTGTTACGGCTACGTAACTGTGGACATTTTTCTAAATGAATCATCTAAAACCAAAGTCCAAAGTGATTGTAGACAAACTCAAGTTTCATCACAGCATTCCACGGCATACACAACCACCCATTTCCTGGTGTGTAGCTACGTTATTACAGGACTCAGAGCATTAATTTATGAAGGCTCCGAGGGTGGCCTGTGCTTACCAGGGGGGCTCCGAGGTTTAACCAGGCCACGGTGCTTGCACAGCAGGAGAACGGTGTGAGGGCCTGGCCCTAGCACCTCAGATGAGCTCTGCTGTAGAAGGTGTGAATGCTGTTCTCCGAACTCAGCTTACAGCAAGTCTCGCTTAATGATCTAACATGTTTGCTATCAAGAATTTGAAGGGAAGTGGTTTTGTGGGTTTTAATGCATTTTTTTACATTTAAGTTTCAGGTCACTTGGTTATGGTCTGAAGAAGCATTTTTGCTATTTGACCTGCTTTAAAAGACAGTTTGCCATTTCCATTCTTCCTCTGGAATATGGACTTTGGGTTGTAGGTTCTGCACCACTTGACTCACGCAAGTCGTGACACTCCCCTGGTGACTGTGCCACACGTTCCTCCTAAAGTGAGTGTGAAGCTGAGAGAGGTCATTAAACTCTCTGATGGGGCAATGTCGATTCAGGTTGGAGGACACAAAGTCATACATTTTTCAGGGCTGACTGTTGCCTCAAAGCAAGGCAAAACTGGTTAACGTCTCGGGGAAAGGTTATTTATTACTTCATAAGTTTCTGGCGTTGCAGATGTTATTTCTGTCGTAAGAGGAGCTAGGAGAAGCTGCAATGTGAAACCAGAAAACGCACACCTCATTTCTCTCTGTTGGCACTTGAGGCTGCTGGTGTTTTTCTTTGGGGTCCAGTGGAGTGTGTTTGTACAGAATTGAGGGGGATCTGGAAATAAGACCCAGCTCTGGGCAGTTTCTGTGAAGGTGCCGGATGAGGCTTCTAGATCAGAAGGGAAACATGCTTGGCCTTTGTGCGGCACCAGGTGTGGCGTCCCTTCCTCTCCTTACCGAGTGACCCCAAGCAAGCGAAGACTTACAAAATACGACCCTCTGGCCACAGGAGGGCTCCTCCCTCTAGCTCTGCTCTGAGAGCCTGACAGAAGTGCGGTTTCTGCATGCGAGGGTATTACTGGAAGGCACTCTCTGCCTGGAACCTGGTTACTCAGAAACATTTTTCCCAGTTAAACTTAAGTTGAAGGACTTTTCCCCTCCAAAGGCCAACTTGGAAGATGGCAGACATGCAAATCCCAAGTTTTTAAAAAGGCAAATCATTTTTCAGATTCCTATAAATGAAGTGCCTGAAAATATCCTTGAAAACAGCAGGACCCTACAAGAGACTGATGTAATATGGTGGACTTTGAAGATGAGTTTTAGTCCTGTCCCCCAAAAGTAGTGTTAAAGTGCCACCAGGAACAATTTTATGAGTATGCGTAATAACTTAATCTTAGAGCCCTAGGCATGCATTATTACTAATAAAATGACTAATAACAATGAGGTTTTATTTGTATGCTCTTATTCAAAACAAAACAAAACAAAAAAAACAAAGCAAAATAAAACAAAAAAAGACACCCTATAAAACAACACACAGACATGAGTGGTCTATAACATATTCCCTCACCTTTCCTGGAATTGGAGGAACAAGTCATATTGTTAGCAATAATCAGCCTAATCTCCGATTCTCCAAATAACAGAGGTAAATATTGTTTTAAGATAGACTGATCAAATAGTAATACTGACTAGTCATTTTTACATCTAAGATGAAGACATTGAGACTGACACCCCTAAGATCAAACCTTAGGAGAGATCAGGTTAGAGGGCTGCCTAAATGATACAGTTTTAGGATTGTAGCGATTGTCTTCTTAAAACGAACAAACAAACAACAACAAATTCCCCACAGAACAAAGGTTTCTTCCCCATCTGCTTGCCAGAGTGTCAGAAATTGTATTATTAGGGCCTAGCCAGGTGACTCAGTTGGTTGGAGCACCAACCTGAATACCAAAAGGTTGTGGGTTCAATTCCCAGTCAGGGTAGATACCTCAGTTTCGGGCTTGATCCCCAGTTGGGAAGTATATGGGAGAGACAGCCAATCAGTGTTTCTCTGTCTTTCTCCCTTCCTCTCTCTCTACAATCAAAAAACATATACTCAGGTAAAGATAAAAAATATGTATCATTAGGAAGTAATTTATTTGGCCTAGGGGGTGTAGCTTCTCTTTTAAGGTACAGATAACCCTAAAAGGGGGAATTAAATCACCATTAATCACTTACATTATAGTAATATTTAGTTCTTTATATTCTTCCAGGCCTAGGATAGTCATCCATGTTTAAAGAAGAGTTTAAAAATATATTTTGTTGGATCAATAATAATAAACACAGTAGACGGTGCACAACAAGGAGCTCCCCAAAGACCTTCCTCCTCCTCGTAAATATCTGCTCTAGCACAGCAAAAATGTCCTGTGGTAGAAACGCTTGGGAAGACAGTAAAGTGAGGGGGTTAAAAACACGGACTTTAGAATCAGGTGGGATTAGCTTCAAGTCCAGATACTGCCATTTGAAAGTTGTGTGCCTTTGGGTGAGTTACCTGATCATTCTAAGTTTCAATTTGCCCGCCTGTGAAGCAAGGTCAATAATCTTCATTCATAAGGTTATTTGCTGTGAGATTAAAAGAGATGTTCAATATAAAGCCACATAGTACATGTTCAATAAATAATAAAGACTGGAAAGATGATAACAAAGGTGATGATGATTTCTCACCCCACTCATTGTCACCTCGGTTGTGGGCGTGGAGTGGCATGGACTCACCTTAACTGACTTTGAAGTAGTAGCAGTCTAAGAACATGCATGATGGATGGGTCAAGTGACCTGAGGATCCTGGGGGTCTGGGGGGAGGGGCAGTATTAAAGTGAAAGAAGATGCAAAGATTTTGCTAGTCAGAGAAGACAAACTATTTTCCAATGTTTCTGAGGGTGGGTCTGTTTTACAGCTACTATTAAACATTCTCAGTGCCGAAGGATATGTGGTATTTGTGTGTGTGTGTGTGTGTGTGTGTAAGTATGTGTGTTGCAAAAGAATTTTTCCTGGGGTTGGTGCTCTATAATTTCCAAAATTTGATTGTACCCTGGTTGGCTCACTGTGGGGACAAAGCATGAAATGTTATATTATTTTTAATTACTATAAAAACTAAGCCAATTTAAAAAGTAAGCTCAGATGTGGTATGAGGTTTGTTGTGACTACTAGCATTTCTTTTTTGCAAGATGAGTAACCCAGAATACTGGAACAGTGATGATAATGATAATGAAGAAAAATTTACCTTTGTGTGGATCTCTCCAGTTTACCTAACATTTTCACATTCAGTGTTGTAGCTGGTTTATATAACAATTCTGGGACATGAGCTAAATAAAAGAAGTTAGTATTTTAATTTTATAGATGGGAAACAGTTCTTGGGAGATTTAATAACTATCTCAATGAAACTCTGCAGAGCCAGGATTAGAACCTCGGTTTTGGGTTCTTAATTTATGCTAAACATTAGTAATAGAGGTAAAACATAGAACTTAATAAAATAATTGTCATGCTCTGATATTTATCTTGATTTTTATTAGCTTATTTATTTTTCACTTCATTCATTCATTCATTCAACATACACTGAGCTCTTTTCATTTGCTGTATGTCATTAGAAATACAAAGATAAATGTGTCACAATCATTGCCCTCAAGCAGCAGTAAAATTCTACCATCTTTTATAAATTATACCTAGTTTATAATTTAAATTTTCCAAATTAAAAACTGGAACACACTACCTGGCAAGTATAACTACCTTTCTGGAAACAGCCAGAGAGATTTCATGAACATGGGTCCTGGAAAATTCAGGATGTATGGTATATGGTAGTTGTTGATAACTTATACATAATTTTTACCTCATTTTCTCTGCTTCCCCTTATTTTTGCTCCACTAAAATCCCCAAACAGGCAAAGCCCAGATAGTGAAAATCACACTTGGCCCAGTGGTGAAGCTTGCAGACCACCACACTCATTGTTCTGATGTGTTAGATTCTTGTCTTACCCTGAGGATGTCAAGTTTGGAACTGATCTTGGAAGACATCTCCACCATAACTACCTCCAAAATTCCTCAACTTTCTGACTTTGAAGCATTTCCTTTTTAAAAAAATCAACAAATTAAAAGCCTTAAGTATTTTAGAATATTCCCCACCGTGGAAAAGTCCCCTGGCCCAGGTTCTACTTACTGTGAGCTAAAGGTATGTAAGCTGTCTCTCAGATGGCCAGAGAAGTGCAAGAGAAAAAATTTTTAAAAGATTTTATTTATTTACTTTTAGAGAGGGGGGTGGGAGGGGAAAACAGAGGGAGGAAACATCGATGTGCGAGAGAAAAATCAATTGGCTGCTTCTAGTGCCACAACTAGGGACCTAGCCCACAACCCAGGCATGTGCCCTGACTAGGAATTGAACTGGCAACATTTTGGTTTGCAGGATGACTCCCAAAGCACTGAGCCACACCAGTCAGGGCACAAGAAGAAATTAACAAGCAACTTCCAAAAAGTGCACCAAAGAAGATTGGCTTGAAAGGTTTACTTTTTCTATACCTTGAAAAATTCTGGCAGTGATATTGGTGACAGACCATGTGGCAACTTCTTTTGGCCTAGGAAAATGTTTGCTCCTTTTTTCCCCCTCCCAGATTGTGCGATCGAGAGCAAATGGGCCTTGATTCGCTCCCTGCCCCAAGGTGAAACACACAACCTATCCTTCTAAGTGTAGAAAGAAAACACAGACTTTGTTCACTTCCCAGATTCTCTGCTTGAAGCAAGTTTAGGAATGTATGCGTGGTTGGAATGGGGAATTATGACTATTCTGGAGCTTGAATACCACTCTGCATTTCCATTTTGGCTTCAATTGTCATTCCAGGATTGGGCTCTTACAGAAAAGCATTTCCATCCACATAGCCCAGAAAACCAAAATAGAAAACTCTGAGTTAAACACAATATAAATGTGTTAAAAGAATAAGTTAAAGTCCAGCAAATACATGGAAAATAGGTTTGTGGAAGAGCAAGAGGAAAGATGTTTTTGGATTTCAGATAGAAACTTCAGGTTTGGAAATCATGACGTCTTTTTTTATGCAAAGGTCACAAATAAAATCAGGTGACATTTACACAGAAACATACATTAATGTGTAAAGTTTGGGCCAAAGTCTCACCTTACAAAATTAGATGGAAATGGTCTTATTGAAAGTGAGTTATTCCATTTTTCCCATAGTATTTCTGATTGTGAAAACCTAGGACAACCAATGTTTTAATAGGAAATCTAAAAGAAATGAACAATAAGTCCTTGGCTAATTTTTAATTCTCATGGTTTTGTGGTAATTATCTCATGATAATTGCATTTTTGGTTTTGTTTGAATCCATTTCAAACCTATTAAAGATATGCTCAATTGGTGAGTATGTATTTCAGGAGTATGTATTTCAGGTGAATCATTGTGTAAAAGTTGAAAATCATTTAAATCAGATAACCAGGCAGGATTTGGTAGCTTTTTTTTGGTGGGATGGGGTAGATTCTGATTAAATGTAAAATAATTCAAAGAAGTTCAAGAGTCTGGTCTGTGTGATTAATAGTCTGCAATAGATATTAGAAATCCAGACAGACTAAAGGCAAAATACCTTCCCCTCACAGACAGACTGTATTTTAACCTCTGAGGACTTTGCTTATTTAGTCACTCTCTCAATTCAACTGCCTTTGCCAGCACAGGCTTCATTGGATTAGAGAGTAGTGGAAAATCCCCTCCCAGGAGTGATCATATCAAATTCCCCAAGTGTTTAATCTGTCTGGCACATGGAAGGCCCTCTTGAGCTGTAGAGAGTGAACAGCAGAGAGAATTGCCTTGGGCTGCTGTGCTTTTGCATGGAAAGTGAAAGGAAGTTGTTATTTTCTCCTCCTCAACTCACATTCCTGGCCTTTGGCATCATGAGGTCGTTGTTTGGTTGGAATGGAAGAGTGTGTGTTAAGGTCACACATGGGTAGGTGTCATTTTTGCCTGGGACATTTACACGGTAACCTCATAACCTCTCTTGGTAGATGAAGACCTATCATGATCACAGGAAGGAAGTTCATCAGTCCTAACCAAAATTTGAATTTATGGTTCCTTAAGCCTGTATTGTTGCAAACCTTAGACAAGATGGCCCATTTCCCTCATAATAATCCATGTAGAGCTTCTCCTAATCTTCCTGGGTTCAAGTTTAGACTCCACAGCCTATTAGCTGTGTGACCATGGACAAATTTCTTAACTCCTCTAGACCTCAGTTTCCTCATTTTTAACAGAGAGACAATCATACTACTCCCACCTGGAAGCACTCTAAATATTGAACAAGACCACACATGTAAACAACTAAAAGTAGTGCCACATATATGGGAAGTACTCGGTTGATGTTTATTATTATTAGTATTAAATTCTATATCCTGATCTTTCACTTACTTTTGGTATTCCCTTATGCATCCTTTTTTCTTGAGCCCTGACAAATGTTAATAGATTTCTTCACACATCTCCTTTATCAACAAACACTTATTAAATACCTCTATGTGTAGGGTATTCTGTTTTGAGAGGCTTTCTGACACAGCCTAAAAAAATAACTATTCAAACACTCTGGCTTTTTCATATGTTAAGATGAGTATGGTAGACCAAAAAAGCAATCAACTTTTAGGGCAGTGAGAGTAGGAAAGAGTAAACTGGGTGACAGTTGAAGAAGTTGGA
>PVKM010014655.1:0-28765 GCA_004027735.1 Carollia perspicillata
TGAACCCACAATATCTCTGAGGTATGCCTGTATTCACTTATTTACTGAGATCATCATGAACTTATGGTCTGTACTTAATAGGTTGTACATTGCTATCTTTATTTCCATGCTAAAATTATTCCCAGTTTGGCTTATGGGAGCCTCCTCAAGATGACTCCTGTGGCCTTGTGATGTGTTCCCATCATTCTTTGAGCACTTCCATACTTTCTGACACAAGATGCTCCAGGCTTATATTTTACTTTCTCTAACCAAACTCTGAAATTAGCCATTTTTCCAAGTGAAGACTGATCATTTGTAGCCAAGATTTGCACCCTAAGTGTGCTTGTTGCTTTTGCACTGTCCTGTTCCCAGGCCATGTTAGTGGACAGAGCTAGGGAATACACACAAACACACAAAACTACACACATTTACATATCTATGTACTACTTACTATGCCTATCTATTTTTATTTATATATATTTTTCAACATTACAGTCAACATCCAATATCATTTTATATTACTTTCAGGTATACATCATGGTAAGACATTTATATAATTTACAAAGTTATCCCCTCAATATGTCTAGTACCCACCTGGCACAATACTTAATTACTGTATTATTGACTATATTCCCTATACTTTACATAATCCTCATGACTATTTTGTACCAATTGTACTTTTTAATCCCTTCCCCCTTTTTCATTCACTCACACCCCCTTCCATTTGGCAACCATCACTTTGTTCTCTGTATCTATGAGTTTTTGTTTTGTTTTTTAGATTCCACATGTAAGTGAAATCATACAGTATTTGTCTTTCTCTGTCTGACTTATTTCACTTAGCATAATACCTTCTAGGTCTAGCTATGCAAATGGTGAGATTTCAATCTTTATTTTGGCCAACTAATACTCCATTGTACATATGGACCATCTCTTCTTTATCCAGTCACCTGCTGATAGACACTTAGGTTGCTTCCATATCTTGACTATTGTAAATAATGCTGCAGTGAACATGGGGAAGCTTTTATCTTGTAGTATTAGATTTTTGGATTTCTGTGGATAAATACCCAGAGGCAGAATTGTTCTTCCTATGTAGTTCTAAAAACAGAACTACACAAGGTAGGTCTATTTTTAATTTTTGAGGAAACTTCACAATGTTCTCCATAGTAGCTATACCAATTTGCAATCCCACCAACAGTGCACGAAGGTTTCCTTTTCTCCACATACTTGCCAACACTTCTTTGTAGACTTATTGATGACAGCCATTCTGACAGGTGTGAGGTGAAATCTCATTGTGGTTTTAATTTGCATTTCTCTAATAATAAACAGCATTGAGTATCTTTTCATATGTCTACTTGCCATCTGTATGTCCTCTTTGGAGAAATGTCTGTTTAGGCTCTCTGCCTATTTTTTAATTGGATTGCTTGCTTTTTTGATGTTAAGGTATCTAAACTTTGTACATTTTAAATATTAACCCCTTATTAGATGTATCTTTGGTGAATGATCTTTTCCCAATCTGCGGGTTATCTTTTCATTTTGTTGATGGTTTCTTTTGCTGTGCAAAATCTTTTTAGTGTGATGTAGTGCCATTTGTTTATTTTTTCTTTTGTTTCCCTTGCCCAAAGAAACTCATCCTAAAAAGAAATATTAGTAAAAGTGATGTAGGTATTTACTGTCCATGCTCTCTTCTAGGAGTTAGTTTCAGGTTTTACATTTAAGCTTTATTCCATTTTGAGTTTATTCTTGGGTATGGCATAAGAAGGTAGTCTAGTTTCATTTGTGTGTGTGTATATCTGTGAAGGCTATTTATCTATATTTAATGAACAATCATGAGTTTATACCAATACCTTCAATTCCAATATATTGTCTTTTTCCATATTTTTAACTTCTTCAACAATAAGAAATGTGGCTTCTATTATCCTCAATGTATTTGCCTATTTAATCAGTTTCATTATAAATAACCAATCTCTCACATCCCTTCTCTCCCCTCCCTGATGCTCTCCTACCCTGCTTGGGTTTTGACACCCCACATAGGCACCCTCCACAAAGGTGTTCTTGTCATTGCTCTTGTTCTCCGACTTCACAAGGTGCACCACTCCCTTATGTTGTAGTGGGTATAACAATGGTCCACCAAAAGAAATCTCCACCCAAAACCTGAGGATACGGCCTTATTTAGAATAAGGGTCTTAGCAGATGTAATTAAGGTAAGGATCTCAAGATGAGGTCACCCTGGACTTTGGAGGACTTTCAATCCAATGAGAAATGTCCTTATAAAAGAAAAGGAGAGACAGAGACACACAGGGGAGAAAACTGCATGTAGACAAGAGGCAGAGGCTGAAGTGATGTACCTACGAGCCATGGGATGCTAAGGAATGTCATGAGCCACCAGAAGCTAAGGGAGCTTTGGTACCACGAGTTAGGGCGTCAGTCAACGTATGTATCTGGGGTCCACATTTCAATCCACTACACATGTGGATAATCTCTTCACCCTGCTGACGCTCCAGAACCTCACAGCAGACTAGCCTACCAATGCATGGACATTCTCCTCGCCCCAGGCAGGCTCTCACACCCTTGCTGGGCTGCCCTTCTATCAATGTCTGCTCACCCTCCTGGGCCTGACACCCTGCTCTGAGCCACCTCAAGTCACCTCTCCCCGCTGCTACAGACTCCCACCTTGCTCTGTCCTGCACTGCGGCTTTAGGACTGAGTTTTTTATTAGAAAGATGAAGAAAGGAGAAACCTATTAACATCTCAGTGTATTTCGGTGATGAATAGTTAGGATTGCTTACCTTCTTTACTTCTTATAGGACAAAAAGCACACACACTTTCTAAAACACAGTAAAAGGTATTCAAATTACCCCTTTTCCTGATGTGAGGAAAACACATACAATGTTCTTGGCAGAAACAGAAATTTTTTTTAATAGTTATCTGGCTTATTTTCCATAAAATAACTTCATTTGATCTAAGAAAATATGACATTTTAAAACAATAAATGTACTCATAAGTCCCATGTGCTGAATTGAGCGCAGTTTTTAAAGATAAATCACTTCATTAAGAAGAAAAGCCAAAGCGGATGACGATATTGTCTCTTCTTATTTAAGCTTCTGGGATTTTTTTTTTTTTTTTGAAAGCTTCAAAAGAAACCTCGATATACAATGGTGATATGCCAACAGGATAAAACACAAGGTTGTTGTAAAACCATAAATAAAACAGAATTGTCATGGGAGAGCTTAAGTTTATGTTATTATACTCCAACAATGAAGTCCTTAATTAAAACACCCGACAAGTTCAGGGTTATTAAGAGGCCATTCTGAAAGCCCAGAAACAAGGAAGAAAATGGAAAACAGAGCTTGTTTCATTCCCATTGTTTCCAACAGAACCGTTTAGAAACGCTGAGTTTAGCTGGAACACAGAGAAAAACGAAGACTTTAAAGCTATTTTCTGAAGTTTATTTGTAAAAGCTCTGTTTTTCTTTACATCTGTTGCGATTGGCGTTCCTGCAGATACGTCACCATCCAACGCGAGCGCAGAGCAAATGTTATTGGTCCCTCCTGTTACATAGCGCTGGACCACGTAGCAAATGTTACTGCCCTTTTGCTGCCTTCAGTCTCCCCAGATTATTTAATAATTCTGTGCTTCCGTGGCATTAAAGACAAGCCAGGATCCTGAGGCCACGCTGTTCAGCTCCAGATCAAACACGACATTACACACTGACAGCGTTTGACAATTTGGCTTGTTCTTTGAAAGCCATTGGACTGCGTAGTGACCAGGACATGCACGCGAACACCCACACACACAGTCTTTGTAAGTCAATTTTTTTAAAAATGTAATTCTTGTTATTTACTGGCAAGTTTTAATTACAATTAGTAATGATTAATATTAATGAAAACTGTTTATAAAGGATGCAAGAGGGTCATAATTCACTGGGGAATAACTCGATGCCGCACACTTGGCACTTCATGTTGCGGAGAAAGCGTCTGTGATGTGACATCACACCCCACCAGTCTGTTTGGACGTACTGGCTTGACACTTGCCAGTTTTGTGGTACTACAGAAAATTCAAAACTACAATAGTCAATATAATCATTTCTCAAGTGGATCTACTCATCTCTCATCAAAAAGAAAAGACAAAATAAAAGGAGAGGATTTTTCAGTGTTTGAATTACATTTACTACCACGGGAGATATAATGGTACTGGAGCCTTAAAATCCGTAATGCTGCCTGCAGTGCTTGACAATACACACTTTAGCCTGTGGAACGAATCACAGAGCAAGCCTGAGTACTTGGTGGTCTGTCAAGCACAAGTTCCTCTTGACTAGCAATTCCAAGCTTTGCCAATATGGTAAAAACATATATTCATGTTTATATATCGTTGCAAGGTCCTACTGTATTCTCAAACAAAGGTTATATTTTGTCAGGTAATTTTATTGTGCATTTCCTACGCTCTAGACCTTTGAAAGCTGTTACTATTATGTAGTATAGTATTATTAACATAAGCTATTGTATCAAGTATAGATTATTTTAAATTTTGTTTACTACATAATATGCATCGCAGTTGTAAAAATATATTATAAATCAAATTTATAATATATTTACGATATAACATATATGAATTACTGGATCATATATTTGTTTATATACTTAATATATCATTCTCTGTTTTCTCTAATTTTCTGTTGCTTTTTTCTTTGTCTTCGATGATGAATAAATCTCTAATTCTTACTCCTCAGCTTTACTGTGGTCTCATATTTCCAACAGTCTGATGAACTATTCTTAGATGTCCCAATATTTCATCAGGTGAAATTGTAGTATATTTTTCATATATAATATATATGTGTGTGTGTATACATATATATATGAATGTACACATAATATACGAACACACTGTCCATTTATATAGCAGCTAATTATATCACAGCTGTTACTATATTCTATGAGTGTCATATATAACTATATTGCCTGACGTGATTGGAATAATAAGTGTGCACTTTAAAAGGCACTATTTTAAAGTGAAGCCTAAGGCTTTGTGAGTTGCCAAAGGTCACACAGTTGTGATAGAGCCAAGACTCAAACTGTATTCCACCAGCATCCCAAAAGTTACTCTTTCCTTTATACTACATGTCTTATCATATCTGCCAACCTTCCAATTCTAGATCAGAAACCTTCACAGTCATAATCAACTTTATCTTCTTCATTCATGTATTCAGGCCGTATCAAATCCATCACATTTCTGTCTCTCGGTTTAATTTCTATCCCTATTCCCCATCCCCACTTTTTCCTTCATTACTTTAAGGGTTAGACTTCTACAAGAGCTTTCCAGTCATCCTAGTCTCTTTGCCTCTTAACCCTATTCTACATATCAATATTGGATACATCTTAAAACATCGTTCACCAGGTCATTCTTCAGTACTCTGATTACCTAGGATACTAAATACTTTCTCAGATATTTATTTCTCAAAATTTTTTCTTGGGAAATGCATTTCGCATTATAGCCTAATAAACATATTTGTGTGCCTATACCCATACTATCAATCCTCATTATTCACAGGTTCCATATTAGCAAATGCATCTGCTGGCTAAAGTTGACATCTAACACTTAAATCAATATGCACAGCACTTTTGTAGTCATTCTCAGATGTAGAGCGATAACAACTTTTAGCCTCTCCACATCTATCTCCCCAGCTAAAGTCGAACAAGATATTGCTCTGCCTTCTCATTCCAGCTGTCATTCTGTGACAAGAATTCTTTTCACGGTTCATTTAATGCCACATTTTCTGCATTTTTATGCTTTCTTGTTGGTGATTTGCTGTTTAAAATGGTCCAAGCACAGCGCTAAAGTGCTAACTATTCTTCTTAAGGCTGTGATGTGTCTAATGAAGAAAATGCCTATGTTATATAATCTCAGTTCAGGCATGAGCCACACGCTGTTGGCCATGAGTTCAATGTAATGAACCAACAATATATATTAAATAAGGTGCCTTTAAACAGAAACACACATAAACAAGGTTGTATTCTTGACCAGTTAATGAAAAGCTTGTAACCAGAGGCTCATAGGAACCTAAACCGGTATTTCCCTTAGGATCAATGATTCTGTATTCATGGATTTATTGTTTACACCAACTCTATGGAATATAGCTAACACCAACAAAGATAACTGACTGTGTATAACTAAAATGAATGTTTTACAAAGACCCTTATTAACAGCGAGGCACTTTGATATTTTCCAAGGTACTCTATTTTATCAATTTCATTAAAAAGTATGTTGGTTGTGACCCAATACATTAATTTCACAATCTACTAAAGAGTCAAGATCCAAAATTTAAAGTTCACTTTAGTGGATCTAGAACCTACTACTGTAAGACAAAACCATTTTAAATTGGCTTTCATGCCCTCCATGATCCTGCTTCGTTAAAGAAGACTCCGTTAAATTCTGCCTAGTAGTGTTTCCTCCCTACGGCCTCAAACAGCTGCTTTTTGTGTTATATCCAGAATTTACAGTTGTCTTCTGGCAGAGGTAATAGTTTGTAGGACCCTACTTAGTCATTAGATAAAGAAAAAGTGTCTTTCCTTTTTTGGGGATGCTTGTTTCCAGTTTTAAGACATGCTGGCCTTGAGAGTCAACATTAGTTGGTCGATAAAACTATTTTTCTTTTCGTCAGCAAACAAGATGTCCCTTCAGTGTTTTCAAACAGTATTTAGATCATTTCCATTATTTTCATAGTTGTTTATAAACAAATAGCTTTCATAGAGGACCGAGGGTTCTGGATAGGTCTCGTTCATTTTATTCTGTGATTTCAGGGACAAGTTGTCAAGAGGATTTAGGGAGCTAAAAGATATCGTGCTTTAGTAATGTAATTTAAAAATAATGCTAGCTTTAAGGAAGTGCGTTTCCACGGTAATATAGAAGCAGTCCTTGACTCTCATCAAGATATGTGGTTCAGCATCACCATGTTGCTTACAATACCTGCACAGCTGTTTCCTCATCACTAAAAACGTCCACTTCAACGCTGACTGCAGAGAGCCTCCAATCATATAAGGAAAACCCTCTAAGATAGGACAAGTCCGAGTATCACAATGGTAAGTAGCAGTTAGACTCTCCCAGTTTAAAGCAATATCAAAATACACTGAGTAACATTAACATAATCAGTGTTCTATTTATTCTCTCTCAAAAAAAGTCACTACTCTTTTCAAAGAGCCCTACGGCTTGTTCATGGTGAGGGTGGTTATCCCGCAAGTTTACAATTGTTATTGCATGAACGTTTTGTTATTACTGGCAAAGTTATAATAACCCCTTTATGATTCTTTAGGGTATCCATTCCATCGTTTCTATTCCAAATTCTATAATTTCCCTATTATTATGAATCCTATGAGTAATTATGCCTTTGGCATTGTAAAAACTTCAGACTGAATCTACTTAAAGCCAACCAGCTGCATTAAAAAAAAAAGAAAGAAAAGAAAAAATCTTTTAAAAGCCAAGACATCTGGCACTGTAGAGATTAGAGGGACCTTGCAAATTCGTTTCAATCAGTGGATTGGTTGTGAATTGGTAGCTGACCACGCCCATTGTGAATTGGTAGCTGACCACGCCCATTTCTCGGTCACTTAGGAACATTCCACAAAAGCTTATTGGCATTAAAATATGAATGAGGGAGCACAGCTAGCAACTTCCAGAAGACAGTCTCCACCTCAACCACGTGAAGTTCCCTCCCCTCATGGACTGTATAGTGATCTCTTGTTTCCCTGCTCACAGCTCACTCTCAGTGTTCCCATCTACCCTGGTAGTCATTCTGAGACATGCGCAGTTGTTATCCTTATAAAAGTAGGCAAGCTATAGCATTGCTTAACAGAAATAGAGAGCAAGCCACACATAAGTTCTACATTTTCTGTAAGTCAATTTTAAAAATTAAAGAGGAAATTCATTTTAGTAACATATTTACTCCAATATATCCAAAATATCATCATTAAAATGTATTTAATATTAAAATTAGAGCAATATATGTTGTGTATTCATCTAATTGTACTGAATTTTTAAAATCTAATGTGTATTTTTTCCTTATGGAACTTCTGAATTCACACTAGCCGCATTTCAAGTACTCAGTAGATAAACGGGGCTCGTGGCTACCATACTGAATAGCACACTATCCAATACTTTTTAAAATACTTTTGCCATACGTTAATTTTTCTGTCTTTGTCTAATGTTGCCCAACTATAAACTGATGTGTTTATAGATAACCATTTCTACTGTTATTGTATATTCTAGAGATTGAAAAGGAGTACAAATGTGCTAAAATTTTCTTTAATATGGCCAGGGCAACAGTTCCTTATAGTATAGCTTTAACTGTATCATATCTTCACTTAGAAATATACTTCCTTTAATTCATGATAGAGCCCATAGACCATGATTGACTAAAAGAGCTACTTTGGTCACAGTTCCAAAAATAAAATATCACTTTTGGGGAGCATTGTTAGACCACCAGAGGAAGAGAACTAGAGAAAACTTCAAACAATTACCAAAGTGCTATCCTCTCACTGTACATAGCTGGTCCCTAGAGAGAGGCGAATGACTCAGCTAAACTCACGCAGCTAGCTGATAGCAGATCAGGCTGGCAATCCTCATTTCTGGTTTGGTAAGGATTTGTTACAATAGGCTGAATGTCACCACACCCAAGCCTACTACATATGTATGTCTACTGCGCAGTATCACATCAGCATCTCCCCATGTTTGTTCTGAGTTCTTAGTAATACACAACTGAGACACGAACAAGCATAAATGATTTCTAAAACGTAAGAATTGAAGACTAGGTCTGAATTAGAGGAATGCGGCCTAAGAGACAGCAGGGCTGCAGGTCATATACAACTTTGGAATCAAGGGGAAAGCAATGAGCCGTGATTAAAAACTAGCTATGCGAAGCTGACCTCTCCCTGACCCAAACTCCTTATCTGCAAAATGACCAGCACTGAGAGGATCAGAGTATTTCTGAGACCTCTTCCAGTTCCTGCTACAAAAATTATATAATAATAATATGATACAATCATAACCTTTCTAAGTTAGTCTTCTGCCTGGAAGAAAAGAATACTGGCACCTGTTCTTTTTATGGGCATGTTTAAGGATTGGTGAAATAATACTAAATCTTTTATAAAGAAAAAAACAGAATTTCAAGCAATCACTACCACTAAAGTTTACCCTTAAGAGCAAGCCTCCTATAACATGTAGCATCAGACAAACAATAACACGGTTAAAATTACACTTACCTTCAAAAAACTGTACTCAAATAAAAGGGGACATGGGTCACTTGTAACAAGATCACATAGATATTTTCTTCTTTCTACGTTTTGAACTGAAAGCTAATTATTCACATTAGGAATTTGGGTTTAAAACAAGTTCATACCACTCCCATTACTTTTCAGTCTTTCAATAGACACATATATAGCACCTTCTTTCAGCCCAGCAGTGGTGAGCTAAATTGATACACAACCTGTCCCCACAGATTTTATAGTCTAACGTGTACATCAAAAAGAAATTAACCTAATGTTCCTTTAAGGGCTGAGAATATAATACAGCTGCATCAATGTTCTCTATTAAACATTGATCTTGATCTTGAAAAAAAGCAGGTCTCTAAAGATAGAGACCTTAATCCATGTTTGCCTTTCTACATGTCCCGTGATGAAGAAGGCAGAAGTGAGTACAGTGGTTCTAAAGACAGTCCTGGAAATTCAAACTCCTGGAAACACACAGCGTCTCATATGCTAACATGCTTCCACAAACTGCAGAGGCTTCCGAGTCATAAAGACTCTAAGTATACGATAAAGCCTGTCCACAAAGTATCCAGCCACGTGCTATGAAAAACAGACATATTGACTGAAGAAGATACAATATACAAGAAATACTGTACACAGGACAATGACACCTCCATCCCCTTCAAAGTAGGACCCTTGGGACCTCACACAGTTCTCCCAGTTGCCATTAGCTGCCCTATCAGATTTTCCTGAGTCTCAACAGTTTGAAATTTCTTTCCTTTCAAAGGTTATTCTAGTTTTGGATAAAGCTAGAAGTCACAGGACAGCAAATCTGGGGTGCATGGGGGTGTTGAGTCACCTGGGTGATTTGATGTTTCACCAAAAAAACTCTGCATGAGATGGTGCATGAGTGGGTGCGTTGTCATGATGAAGCTGCCAACCACCAGTTGCCCATAGCTGTGGCCTTCTGAATCATCCGAATAGTTTCTACAGAGGAAAGTGCAAGCTTAATGCAAAATTCGATGCAGATTCATTGCTCTACTGGCTCAGTCATTTTGAATGGACAGCCATACAGGACACATCCTCCCTCAATGGCGTCTACCACCCCCACTGACTAGTATGGTGAGGTTGTCATTGTTCACACATGCGCATTGCAATCCACTCTCCTTGACTTGCCAGGTTACATCAATGTCTCACAAACGGTTTCTCATTAAATTAATGATGGTTGAACTTTTTCCAGATAGACTTTGTATATTCCTATTGCACACAACACCCACTCCCAGAATGAAACCAAGCCCTTACTCCTGACTCCCAGCAATTAGCAACACAGAGAATTGCTAATTCTCTGTAAGGGTGGAAAGAAGGATGCAATTGTGAAAACTCTATTTGCTGGTTAACCCTTCAATAGACGCTAAGCAACTAATATTCTGCTGTAAGACTCTTACTCTCTACATGCATATGTTTTGACTAAAATTACCCAGGCTTCCTTAATTTTTTAATTGTCCTCAAATTCTAGTAAAGATTAGTAATTGCCAAACATCACTCCTGCTACTATTGTGTTTTCTG
Organism: Carollia perspicillata; assembly: GCA_004027735.1. NCBI lineage: Eukaryota > Metazoa > Chordata > Mammalia > Chiroptera > Phyllostomidae > Carollia > Carollia perspicillata. The sequence continues at coordinate 10,779 of PVKM010014655.1, forward strand.
TTAAAACAATGTGAAAGCAAAATCTTATAGCTATTTTTCCAATAAGAAAATATAGAGTTGCTTTATTAAGGTTGCTTTGCAACCTTATTAGGTTGCAAAGCTTACAAATTCCGCTATGTCTTTCATTCTAAAAATACAATAAGTTAAATGCACCAGTGGTCATTCTTGTCAAACAATACTAGCATTCCTTGCTGTTACAACTAGAAACCCAAACCAAGTTCATTTGTGGCGTGAACTTTGATTACTATGGTCCTGGAAGAAGGTAAAGATGTCTCAGTAACAGAATAAGGAAAACCATGTAAACCCATTGTAGCTAGTAAAGGAAAACATAGAGTAAACCTAATGTCATTTGCCCCATATCTATCAAGTGTCTTTTGTAAACTTGATGTCTACCTCTGATAACAAGAGGGATAGGCAGAATCTAATGTTGGTGTATATCCCATTTGAAAAGAAAACAGGGAGAAAGATCGCTTCCATAAGGCACTAGACAAATGCCAATTTTTATGTACTGGCTTCTTTCAAAATATTCAATCACACCTAATAATTGGCAGGAAACACAAAAAGGCTTTCATTTCCATGCTGTGCATTCACCCCCCCTGGAGTTCGTGGCCATTTGCGGCCACTACCAGCAGCAAGGGAGAAACCCCAGGGAGACCAGAAGACCAGATTCGTTCAATTACACCCCACCCCCCAACTTGCCTCTACACCGCTCTGTTAGTAATATACTGCAGCCTTGTGTGTTACAAAAGGGCCCTTAAAAGCATCAAAGTAACATTTTTCTGGGCCGATAGAGAACTAAAGGATTTTTTTATTAAAGAAAAATATAAAGACAAGACAAAACACTAAATTCAATTGACATTTCCTGAACACTTTTTATTTAATAAGCTTTTCCATGGTTTGTTAGAACTAAGAACACATCTCACTCCCGAAGTAAGATATATGGTTTATGAAAATGCCACAGAAGCAGAATGATCATTTTTTAATAAAATGCTTGCTTTGTAACAATTCTTATTTTTGCCACTGAAAATGATGCATTCTCACCTTCACTCTGTCTAAATAAAAATGTATACAGTGTAATTAGTTGGTTCTGATCACCAAAAATGTTATAAAAACATATGTATTCCGCAACTGTAAGGATAGAATCCTCGTTTTAGGTGGTGTTCTATGATTACTGAGATTAACTGGTGAACTTCACCGTGAATGTGTACTGACGACTGCAGGTACAGTAGAATTCTAAATGACTTATTTAATACGAATTATTAGAATCTACAGAATGGATAGACCTCTGACAGTCATTTGTTTCCCAGATATTTATTAAGCACATAGTATGCTCCAAACACTCTACCAGTTGCTGGGAATATCATAATGAAGACACAGTTTTCCTGCCTTTTGGTCCTTACATTTAATATATATTACGTGTTGTGTTTGGGAACTTCAGGGCATTCACACAGAGGATAACCTAGGTCACATCTGGAGGCCAGAAAAGATTTCAAGGGAAACATAATTACTGAAGAAAGGCCGGGAATGGAGGGAGAAGTTAGCCAATGATGAGCAACAAATGCTCTAAAAAAATCATTTGACACAAATCAGCTTAAGAGGGAGGGATGCTCGTGGACACGCATTCCTCCTGAGCCGCTTGATCACAATAAATTTTCTGGAGGAGGAAGTCTTAAGCATAATTCTCAGAAAATTGTGGCTCTAGGGTAGGACAGTCACCTTTTTTTTTGTTCCATCAGTCTTTTGGTCTTACTCTACACAGACGAGAAATACACTGTGGCTGTAGGACATTCCTAGAAGAAATATGCTAAAACATGGCCAACAAGGTTTTTTTTTTTTTTTAAATTTGGGAGATGAAACAGCAAGCATGCAATTTCTTGACATTATTTTGGATACCTCTAGAGTTTTTCTGGGCCTCTGTCTACTTTGCTCTTGGCTTCAGGATTTCTAATATCTGGAGACGTTAGAAATCCTATATACATCCAAGATATATATAGGTGACTGCTCACTTTAAAGAGAGTTACCCATAATAATGCCACGAAGATCTCAAAGCCTAATAATGCCAGCTCACACACTTCTCTGCAGAATAACTTCCAATAATGAAAGCAAGAGCAGTAGAAGCCCTAACACCAGCAGTCAAATTTTATTGAACATTTACAAAGTGCTACAAGGGTTTTATGTTCATGATCTCATTTTACTCACAAAACTTCTGTGAGGTAGGCACCATCATTATTCTTATTTTATAAATGAGGTCAAGCTTAGGGAAGTTAATTAAGTTGCCCCAGGTCACAGCTGGTAGGAGCCTGGAGTGAGACATAAAACACAGACTTGCCTGTTATTCAGGGCACTGTATGAACTTGCTTACTGCCTCCAAGAGCATGGACCAAGGCCAGCGTACACTGCCACGTAACACAGGGGAAGGGAAGGAGACCCCAGTGGAACCAGAGGAAGATGAAAAGGGATCCTGTCGTACTTTCTCATCCTGCAGGTTAATTACTCTCTAACGGAGAAGGGGCTGGGAGGTGGGGAAAAGGAGGGATCTCTCTTAGGTTGTTGAAATCACACAGTATACAACTTGATTAAAGGAATCTGCAAACGACAACTAGATGCAGTGCCAATGCTTCCAGATTTACCGCTTTGCACATTTTGAACCTGTCGCCTCTCTGCACAGAGAGGTCGAGCTTCCCCCTTTTGGTGGAAGCATTCAAAGGATAATTTTGAAAAGTAAAAGATTCCATTCTTCTTTCTATGTATTGAATAATATAACCACATTATATTTTAAGAAAGTAACAATCATCACTGTCATCTTTGAATTTTGAAATAAACCGTTCCATCTCTGTCATCAGCAAGGGAAAAAATTTGGTGAGTTAGCATTGAGTTCTCATCTCAAATAATACTATTTGCCCCCTTTTCTTAGTTTTCATTGAATTGTTTGAAATACTCTTCTATTTTAATACATTGATCTTATTCAGTGTACATGTCTTTTGTAACCACACCCACAATATATTATAGGTTATGATTACACTAAGGATCGGCAAGCTACAGCCAACAGCCCAACACTGGCCCATTGCCTGACTTTCTGTAAATTAACTTTTATTGGAACACAGACACATTCATTGATTTACATATCGTGTATGGCTGCTTTCTCACTACACCAACTAAGCTGAGTAGTTGCAACAGGGACATTATGGACCCTTAAGCCCAAAGAATTTACTGTCTGGCCCTTTAAAGAAGTCTGCAGATAAAGACTTCATTATCTTTCTCTTGGAATTTGGCTTCATTCATTAATCAACTCATGCTTGTGAAGCAACTTCTATGCACCTGGCACATGGATGAAGAATAGGTTACAGACACATGGAGAAACAGACTAACCAAAGACAATGTGATGACTGCTCTAACAAAGCAGGGGCATGGAGGAAAGGAAGCGCCGGCCGGCATCATCCTAAGGGAGGCAGACAGATTTAAATTCAATTGGTTACAGAGATGATCAAAGGGGAGAAAAGCAAAAATATGTTTTGTTTAGGCCTTTGCTTAGAAATACAGGAGTCATAATTAAAGGAGTGGAATGAGATTAATGGAAAGGAGGAGGAAATGAAATGAAACAAAAACATTTAGAGTGACTCATATAGACCCACATAAGGTACCGCTTGGGCATTCAAAGGTATTTGAAAGACCATTAGTGGTTTAAGTAATGATGTCGAAAATCTGCTTTTATGACATTCTGGCTTATTGTTAGATGCTCAATATCATAAAAGTGTTGAGATGCTTTAGAAGAGATGTAGCTTGTCTGTGAGATCAGGAGAGCAGATCTTCTCCAAGCATCTAGTGTTGTTACCACCACCTCTGCCCCAAGTTAGAAAAATTATATAGTATTAGGTATTGGACAGAACACAGTAAGGGAAACTCTTTAACCCGAGATCTAACTATGTTCACTGCCCTAAAACCATCAACAGCTATTTTTCTCTTTTCTGTTTACCCAACATCCCCAAAACCCATTGATCCATGTTGAACATTTTTGACTGGCGAAGCCAGCCTTATGTGTGAGCAGAAAATAAATGCCTAACGAATACATGATTGATGCAGTGATTGAGCGTGATTGTTCTGTTAGCTTTTTGATCAGTGACAATGGATGATATTAATACTATGGATATACAGTGTCAAAGTGAATACGTAGAAGTTAAGCTTAACTATAGCTAAGGCGGCATTAAATGACATTTTAAAATATGCTTGTTTTGTTTTTGGTTTTGTCCCACCTAATATTTACCTCTCTAGTACTGGATAGAAGCCGTAACAATAAAAAATTCTTAACAACTTAACAACAAAATAGGAGTTACACTGAAGAATTTCAGTGTGTCCTTTTCATTATTAACCAAACAACAAACATTTGATTGACTGGGTACCTGGACACAGGGTGTACCTAACATATAAAGTAGGCATCTGTCCTTTAACAAATGTTAATGAATTTATGCTAACATTTTCCCTTACTTAAGTGATTTGAAAGTGACATTTATTTCTATAACTTTGAACTTAAATATTTAAATGACTATCCATTGACCTAAGCAAAGTAAGTAGCATAGACTAAGAGTGAAAATGTTCACTTACTAAAATAATAAATCAAATTGCTTCATTTTGAAGGAGTGGCACACCAAAGTAATCTTTTATTCAACAAATAAAAATTGACATTTTATTCAGTTAAGATGGTTATTATGGTTGGAAACCTATAGAGTAAACATTAATTTAGGGATTCTCAGAGCTAGTAAGGACAGGAAATATCAATTACAACATCAGAAAATACACTCTTTTAGCTTGATAAGCTATATTTATATAATTAAATATAAACAGTGCTGGGTTATAAAAAAGAATATTGATGGATTTCTTGGCTCTGACACCATACCTAAATAGTTCTGAATATTTTTAAAAACCTAAATGAAAAGAAAAATTTACATCTAAATTTTCTCTTGTCTATTTTCATGCGACTAAGAAATCCAATGTGGGAAGTTTAAAAGAATCTACATTTATTTTTCTCCCTTAGGTCACCAAGCTTCTTGTTTATGTGTGATATCACAGCATGTTCTTACAAAAATTAATTTCAAATTAAAAGACAGGATGATTCCTTTCAGCAGTTAAATGTAAGAGAGGGACACTGTGGTTTAAGCATATAATGAAGAACAAGAAAAATGAAAATATTCTTGACTACACATTACTTTTATTTTTCTCCTGAGGGACTTTCAGATTGCTTTAAAAGATCTACTAAAAATCCACCTCTAGAAAAGATTAAAAATCACACATGGTGATCTTAGTGGAGAACACAGGAGTAGGGGAAAAATAGGTCGTCTTATAAAATTGATTATGTGAGCTCTCTATGTGTAGTACATATGTTAGCAAGGAAAAAATAATCTCCAGATAAATCTGCAGATTTTCTTTCTTCTGGAGAAAAACCTGTTTCTTTCTGTACATTGTAAAGCAAAAAGGGTAGGTGTGAGCAGTTAACTTTTATCTATGAGCATAAACATCAAGCTAGCTTTTGAAAAATGAGCCAAGCCAAAAATAGCCCTGGAAAAATATTTTATAATTAAAAAAAGGATATATATATATATGTATACACACACACACACACACACACACACACACTCCCCTTCTAAATCTAGATTCCTTACTATCTTATTTTAAACAAGCCAGAGAGTGCAAGCCCTCTGTTTGGATAGAAAAGAATTTATATAAATGTTTTGTTCAAGCCCAAAAGGGAAAGAGAGTTTAAATATACAGTGTCTGAGAGATGCATGCCCAACTTCAAATAGCTTAATGCACAGAAGAGGAAAAATAATCTAACCTTTGTAGTCATTCCCAGTAGTCTTTAAACTTAAATGTCTTGCACTTTGCAACATCATTTCAATGACCCCCAACAGTAAGAGATTAACCAAAATTTTATAACTGTCCTGCTCTCCTCCCCTCAGACCTCTTGCAGGGTAGCGGGTAGGGAGGGAAAACAAGGAGGTCAAAGAACAAATAGAAACAAAATCTGTATTTTGCACCTTTTCTCTGCTCTTGAAAAAGAAAAATGAGGCAGATAAATCTGTATAATACTAAACCAAATCTCTTTAATTCCAGTCAGCTTTTATCATTCAGCCACTGAGTCTGTGTGTGGAAAAATTCATGCTAATTCCCCCTAGCAACAGCCTCAGCCTATCAGAGACTTTATGTACCACGCAGCTGCCAGCCAGAGAGAATAACTCTAAGTAGGTCAGGCCTGTATTTCTAAAAATGCTACGGTCTAATAACCCCACTGTCCCGTCTGTCTGCCCTGCCCCATAATAACCTCAATTGCTTGGTGACACAATGACATACTACCCTGTTAGAGTGCAATCACATCATGCTACATTATTCTGCTGCGAGCATGACTGCTGGGTGAAGGACCCTCGGAGGGGCAGCATTAATCAGGCAGCCATTCATGTCCACCGGCACTTCACTCTAGAAATGGGGACTGCATTAATGACCAGCTGTTTGAACTAACACAAACAAAATAATGTCTTCCACCCTGTTGGGTGCACAGAATACCCTATTCTGATCTGGCAGGTTCCGCTTCTTGACTAAATCGAAGATGTAAATTAAAACGGGCTCAGACAATGTCAGCTTTGGCAACCTCAAAGTAAGTATATTTAAATTATATTACGTGTGATTCAAAAAGCTATTGATTTAATATACGCAGCTTTCCCTGCCTACGGTATTCCCTAATCCACATTAAAAGGGAAATGCATACATGGATAATGCAATACATATACACATATTGCCCAGGAAGCCAAATGCACAGAGCTGAACTAAAATTGACTTCTTTCGGGCAGAGAAACAAAGCAGGTCAGGAGTAATTGTGCAGCATGAACACAAATACAAATACAAAATGAATGCTGTGGAGGAGCACTGAAAACAAATAAGAGTAAACACTCTAGCCTACCAACCAATCAGCTCCTCCCACCATCGCTTTGCGGGGGCTGTAGTCACACCAAATCTCTGAGCACAAGAGACAAGAGAGGGAAATGAACGTGGCCTTCAGATCTCAACCACAGTGGTGCCCTGACTTCCCACGGGATTGCTAACAGACTGCTGTTTGGCTTCAAGACAACCAAGGCTTCTTCAAGGTTTAAACTTGCACGAGCAAAAAAATCAAAACCCCACAGCTGGTTTTTAATTTTAAAATGGGAATTTCAGAATTTAGCTCACCACCTTTATTTGAAAGTCTTTCTACTCCTCTCCATCTTAATGCACAAGAACAAACAAAAATTAAGGGTGGAGGCAGGGATAGGAGATTGGCAGTGCTGTTCGGGGCTATTTGGGGAACTATCTTGTGTTGACGGGACTTGTACAACATTTTCTTGCATGATTTATCTGCATTTTTAATGGTTCAGAGTTTCATTTAATGACTATACCCCCCCACCACAAATTGCAAGTTCAGTCTTCAATTTTGCAGAATTCAGCAAATCTTATATGTATAACTTATCGGTATTTGATTTACAAACATAGAAAATTTCTCAACTCATTTGCCCTTGTTTGAACTGGGTTTGATAACTTCGTTATGACTATCTGTCTTCTTCACTTTGTGGCACATATCACATAGTTATTCTTGGAGAGATACAGTCACTGACGCAACCATGAACCGCTAATTACGAGCTGCTGACACTCTGCTTGTCCATGCAGCTTTGAAGTTCCAAGTCTGTTTTCTCTCTTAGGAGCTTGCTCGGTTTCATTCTCTTTCCCTCAGCTCCCCCCCGCCCCCACTCCCATTATTTCTCCTGACCTTCTTTCCATTGTAACCCTTTCTGGATTCGCTCTAAGACTACTTAGAGAAAGTGGTCAGAGTGATCGGATTCTGCAAGTTGCTCTCTTTCCATTCCCTCCTATTCCCATGCACACAGATCTGCAGTTTGGAAGTACAGTAATAAGATCCCCACCCATCTCCACCCGCAGGAATGCATCAACAGCTGGCCAAACATAATCCAACACACAGAGCTGCCTTTGTAGAAATAGTAACAAACAGTGGAAGGGCCAGACAGGCGTCCCAGCAGAGCTCCCCATGACAACTGCAAAAGCTCCTCATCTCCAGGTCAGGTCTGAGCCGGCTCCACCGAGGTGTCGTCGGAGCACCACCACTTACTCATCTGAATCAAAAATCCGACTCAGTGCCTCCTCCAACCTCACCGGAGGCTGTTCGGGACGCCAGCCTCTCCATACAGCAAGTCAGATGTACACTTTCCCTCTGTGGCCATGCTCCGCTGTAGGACTTGCACCCTTTGAAATGCCCCACCACCAATCCCCAGACCTTGTGAACAGTATCCACACCCATACCCGCCCGTCTTGCTACAAGCCGGTAGGACCACCTCTCTTTCTTAGAAAAGGATTCCTTTTTTTAATTAAACCTGATCCTGGAATTCTAAAACACGTAAATATAAAACACTGCATTCATCTCCACCAAACCTTTAGCATCTGAAGCCTGTGGTAGCCAGCTGGTCTCAAAGTCATCTGGGATACATTTATTTTGATTAAATCGATCGATTTCTATTTACAGGATAGAATTTTTCACCATACTGAATACAGCTGTGTTTACAGGGATTTGTAGAAGAAGAAAACAAAACTCCACAATCAGTCCTAGAAGAGCACAGAGCACTCAGACCGTCAAGGAGTTAAAGCTGAGGGGCTTGCTTTCACATTAGCAAAAAAAAAAAAAAAAAAAAAAATCCTGCATGCAGCTGCTCTGGCCATGCGCTCTAGCTCATCAGGAAATGGGTGCTGAGCTGAAGCTGAAAATATGAAAATACAAGCTGCAATCAAGCCCGATCCAGCAAAGTGACAGACTTCCTGTGTAAAATGGTCAGAAATCTCATTTTTTCATGTCTCTACATGCATGCACATGCATTTAATCCATGCTACAAGGCTGCTATTTTCTCTGAGGACATTGGTACAGTCGCCCAGCCCATCAGTTTTTGCCTTGACAGCACCGGGGACATCCAGGCTGCAATTTACAGGTCCTCCATCCATGTAGTGGGTTATAAAGTATGCCGTCCTCCCTCCCTATAATGAGAATGCAGAGCCAGCAGCAGACAGTCAAACGGCATTCGGCATCTCCTCCTTCTTTTCATCCACTCCTCACTCTGCTTTTCTCCAGCTCTGCCTCATCAGGTAGATACATCAGATACCTGCTTTATCCATCTTCAGCTCCACTCTCAGGTACAATCGTCATATTTCTATTTGGTTCTCCCACTCCCAGACTAAACTCCGGGAGCAGCCCGAGCTGGGTGCCCACGACGGGGCCGCTCTGCCGTTGCCCTTCGGAGGAGCTGTGGGCATCGGATGGACAGTATTCCTAACTCGCCCTTCCCTGGTCCTTGGCGTCCTTTCTATTCGTCCCACCCCGGCTCTTCTGCAGCTTCTTCGCCCTGTCTTCCACGTCCCCTCCTCCAGCTGCGAGGGCCCTGGCCAGAGCTGCAGGAGAAGGTCCTTCTCGGCACTATGCAGACCAGGAGTCCGATGCGGGCGCACCTGGCAGGGCAAGGCGGGATGCAGCAGGTGCAGCTCAGGTAACCGGGGAGGCTGGTGTGCCCACAGCAATACAGCCCTGGAGCTGGGAGCGAAGACGGTCTGGCTTCTAGATTTAAAAAAAAAAAAAAACAAGAAAGCAAAAGAAAAAAAGAGAAGAAAAAGAAAGAAAGGAAAAAAAAAAAAAAAACAAGCACAGCTCGGTGCCTGCTCGGGCGGAAAAAAAACAGATACAAACCATAAAAAAGCAAGAATTAAAATCAAGTTTTTAAAAAATACATAGATCAGAGTACGTCATGCGACTTTTATTTCTAATGTTTCTCGGTTTATTGGCCTCCCCAACCCCTTCCGAAACCGCTCCTGTCCCGGAACGCCACTGTCCAAGAGCACCGAGTCACAAAGGCTCGTGCTCCAAAGTGCTGCAGACCCAGCATCACATGAGAAACCACATGACAACTGGAGTCGGCTGCTGATGTGGTCAACTGTTTCGCAGAGGCAGGGGGGGAGCAGGAAGGAGACAAATCTCAAGCGAGACATACCCCTCTCATGCTGCCGGGAAGAAATTTCCTTAAAAGAACAATGAAGAGAACGCATCTCTGAAGAAATGCTTATGAATGCGTATATACTTTTATCTGTGCACACTTACATAGACTAAAGAGACTGTGGATCCTTAAAGACATTTTGAGGATGCGGTACCGCAGACACTAGCTGGATGGCAGCAATATTATTTCTAGATTGTATTAGTCAAAGCTGATTCCACTTAAGTGGATTCCTGAAAAGCACACACCATGTCTTCATAGCATGATCAGGCTTGGAAAACCAATTCTATTATCTCTCCCTGCAATCTGTATCTGAACCTGCATTCTGAATAATTTATTTTTAGACTAATAATATGCTTGCCAAGACCGCTCCTTTCTTCCGTGAGTGGTGCAGGCAATATTCATCCAAGTGGGAAAAGCTTGTCCCTTTGTAGGGAGAAAAGATGGGTTTTGTCATTTTCAAAAAATGCAATTTCTTATTTAAAGGCATACAAACACATAGCAGTAAAGGTTTCCTGCAACTAATCATTAAAAACAAGCGAAATGTTTCTGCTTCATTGAATTGACATGCCTGTTATTTGCAGTCTGGCATCTCTTGCTGGCAAATGGTGGTGATATTTTTCTTACACTGCTCATGGCTGCAGCTAGAGCCCTTAAGCCACACAGATATTGCTACTACTCAGCAGGGTGAGAGCCAACAATTGCTTTCTGGAGCACCTCTCCGCAGAGGTGCTGTAGTACCGTGTACATTTTACCAGTTACATTAAGGCATGTAGGAGGGAGGTCGCCTCGGGTTCTTAGAGATTCTATCGCTCATCCTGGAATGAAGGAAGTGCCTATTTAGGACATTCTGCCCACAATGTGAGAGGTGTAACTTTGTAGAAAAAAACAATCGTGCCAGTTAACTAGAACCAGAGAATCATTAAACGGTGGCGAGAATTGTCTACAGCTCGCCTTTTGTGACTGTGCAGATGTCAGGTTAAGTGGCCATTAATTTGGTCAAGATGCCCTTCGCCCCCAGTGGTGTGAGCGTGTCTGAAACTGTCCTGGACACCAGGGGGCTCAGGGGGAACAAGCTGGCCACATCTCCGCCATCACGGAGCTCGCAGTCTAGTAACTGCATACGTCTCATTTTGTCCAAAGGTAACCTGTTTCAATCTGGATACTCCACAATTATCCAGGAAGAAACCCAGCAGTGACTTTCCCACTCTTTCGTTGCCATTATCCTCTACAAACTCCCACGTCCCGTGGATTCTTTCCTTACAAACTGCCCTCGACTTTAAGATTTCCTCTCCATTCCCCATTCTAGACTCTAAGCTCAGAAACTCATGCTCTCCTGCATAAGAATCTTCTATCTTTTTGTTTCAGCCCATTGGGCAGCCTGCCCCCAATCTAATCCTACTAAACCCCATGTTCATGGGGTCCAGAGCCCCTGCCTGGATTGTCTTACACGGCCCTTCGTCCAACACCAGTGACGGCTCTTTATTTCTTCACATTCCTACGTTGCCAGTAAAGACACCCTTTTATCTGCTTGTACCTTAACTATTTAAATAAGTGCTCTCTTTTTGATCATTATGGAGTACACTATCCATTCATTAGAAATGATAGTTTTGGCTTACTTCGGTTAATAACTACACATAAGCTCTATAAGGGAAACAAAAGCACATGAGGCGCTGTCCCCGCCCTCAGAGAATGTATAATCTATGGAACCCATGCAACTATTTCCTAACTAGTTACTATTTTAACTTGCTAGTTAGCTCCTCAAGGTTTAGTTTCTATAAAAATAATAAATAGGTCTAAATATGCCAGCTATGTGAGCGTTAGATATGTCGTGCCATTGGAGAGCTAAAAAGGGAAAGATTACTTCTACCGAAATGTGGGGAAAGGTGCTCAAAGGACCCTTGGGTTTGCAAATGTGCAGATATTCGCAGATATCTGGCCAGGGTAGAGAGCGGGCTTCGGGCCACGACAATAGCAGCGATGGCAACAGTGAGACACTAGCACGGATCATGTGCCAGGTCTCTTCTAAGCATGTACAGCAACGAACCCACTGAATCTCAACAATCTTATGACAAGTATCGATTTAATGAGCTCTTTTCAATTTTATAGAGCAGAAGCACAAAAGAGAGGCTAAATAAATTGCCCAAAACATCACGGCAAGTAAGTGGTAAAGCACCTCTGGCCCATGAGCAAATCTTCTTAATCAACATGAGGTCCCACCTCTGAGTTGGGAAAACAGCTGGAGGGATACCAGAAAGAGAATACTTACCTGTGCCTAAAGGTGTGTGAAGAGATTAGCTTGGTTCAAGTAGAGTATTGGTTTTGTACAAGTGGGATTGGATTAAGGAGAGCCACCTTTGAAGGCATTTACCCGTACCGTAAGCCATAGACAACCAAATTTTAGCATAGTGAGTCCAGTAGCCCCGGTAAGAAGGACAGGGGGAAGAGGGAGATTAGATATTAGTTGTAATAAAGAGGCTATAAGAGGGTAGTGCTTGAACTCTGCTAGTTTCAGAAGAAAAATCAAGATGGATTCTGGAGGCTTTATGAAGAAAGAAATGAGATTACTAAGGTATTCTTGGGAGTGGGGAGAATGCTGACAGCAAAGTGGACTGTACTTTTTATTTTAATTGATGGGGGGGGAGGTTGGGAGGGAGAGAAACATTAATCTGTTGTTCCACTTATTTATTCATTCATTGGTTGATTCTTTTATGTGCCCTGACCTGGGGATTGAATGCACAACCATGGCGTATTGGGTTGGCCCAACAGTTGATACTTTTTTTTAAAAAATGATGAATGAGTAAATGAAAGAAATGGAAGTAAAAATGGGAAAATTAAAAACAATGATACATATAAAGGAAAACTCTACAGAATATCTGGCATTTCTTAGGACATTCAAGGGAAAAGGTCCATCATGAAATTATATACATGGAAATAGAATTCACGTTCCCTTTCCACCTTTTGCTGACCCCTGCTTTCTCCCACAACACACCTCAGGTGCTGCTGCTCTTCAGGTCTATTTAGACCAGGTGGTGCTGATCCCCTGCTCCAGGACCTCATTCTGGGCCCACCATCTGCAGACCCACCTCGCCCAGGTCCAGCCCCTAAATGGAACACTGCACTCAACAAGGCGATAAAGTAAGTGTGCAAACATACCTTACTTCTACTGCTTTTACAGAGAGCAAAGGGAGACACTGCTGCCTTCTCTCACAATCTTAGCTAACCAGAATGCTAAATTAACAAGTGCACCTCATTCCTTAGGCAGTTAATGAAGGTTAATATGACATACTGCCTCTGGCTCTGGGAGTAAAAAGGGGTGTTATTGCCTCATATTAAAGCTGGAAAAAAGTGTTAATAATCTTTCTCATCAGCAATAAAGAATTGGGCTTTTAATACCCAGATATATTTTAGTAAAAGGCTAGTATATCATCTCTAAGTGGAGTTCAAGAGCAATGTTAGATAACTAGGGCATTTCAAGAGGCTGCTTACACTACAGACCAAAAGAAAAGCAGAAAAGAAAAAAGACAGCCAAAATCATATTTATTCCTGCATACCTGAAGGAAGGAAAAATGTAAATTTATTTTAGGTATATTTTTATTTATATTGTTTTAGATGTATTCTTTCTTTTTTTTAAATTTTATTTTAATTGTTATTCAAGTACAGTTTTCTGTCTTTTACTCCCATCCCAGTCCACCCCCCCATAGATGTATTCTAATAAATAATCTTTGAATATCATGAGGGTGGGAGATGGGGGTGGGTGGGGCAGGGGGAGTGGTGGTGGAAAAGTGGAGAAAACTGTACTTGAACAACACTAAAAAATTGAATTAAAAACAAAAATAAAATTAAAAAATAAATATTATACGGAAAACTTGGATCTCATGAATAAGCAATTGTAAGTAAGCAGGTAATATGTGAGCAAGGTCACTGTTTTATAAGTGACACACGAATGTGCTGTGTGAACCTGCTGATATAAGGCAGTGTGTTGAACATTATGAGACAGAGACAGAATGAATGAGGCACTGTCTAGGCCCTTGATGAGTTTACAGTAGCCTTACCCAGGAAGGCACTTCCTTTTCTTTGACAAAGGGGATATATTGCTTTTAACAACAGTAAAGAATAGTAGATGTTAGTGAAAAAAAAAAAAGGATATGCTTCTCTAAAGGAAGTCAACCCATCTAGGCTACATTGAGGTCTTACCATAAAAGAAATAGCTTGGATGACATAAAGGTTCAATGAGTGTTATTCTGAAGTCCCTTAGTGAATAAGAATGCACGCTTTATTTTTGCAGTCCTGGGAAACATTAATGATGTGAAGCTAGTGTAGAGAAAGGAAGGGTCAATAGGCTTACTTAGTGAGTAACTAGAGGACTTCAAATTTCATGCTGCGTTTCCCAACTTCCCCCCAAATGGACACTGAATTCAGACTGGCCCTTCCCAAAGCTAACTGACAGACTAATTGCTGGCTGCTGGCAGAGTTCTGATTTCCCCTCTTTCTGTTGCCCAGTATTATTACCCTGGTCCATTTTATAGGGGCCAAATGACAATTTTAAGGTGGAAGGACTGTGTTTGTTCACCTGTTAGTGGTTTGACCTTAGGCTTCGCAGAGCGCTGTCAGGAAGTCAGTTTTTCCATGCTCTTTACAGTAAACAAAGACAGTGTGGCTGGGCTCCAAATGTTACAGAAGGTCAGGGACCAAACCGCCACAAAGACAAAGACTGCTTCCAGAAATTCAAACACAAAATAGATGTGAACGCCGTCAACATTCCAGACGGTGCTCCTGTCCATTCTCAGTGTTCGGTTCAAACAATGTGACACATACCCGCCACCAGTGCATAATAGGAATAGAATCATAAAACCCCAGGTGTTGGAAAGCACCTTAAAGGTCACCTGGTCCAACTGCAAATCTGAATTGTGAACGCTGCCCTTTAAAATATCTTTTTCATGCAACCATCCAGGATCCGAGGGAACACCTCCAGTGACTAAACACGCAGTGCCCTGGGAGGGAGGCAGGCCATTTCATCTTTTGAATGCAATGGCTTGCTTATTTAAAAGGCCTGAGCCAAAGGTCTGATTCCATGGTAGTGGAAGCCACACTGTAGCTTCTGTTTCTTGGCCCTCAATGTATACTAGAAGTTTGGGAGCTCACATCTAGAGTGTTCTCCACATGTCGGTCCATCAGTTATTAGAGGGAATTGAGCACCACCCAGTCAGATTTTTCTTCTCTACATGACATATGTGCAAGTCTTTAGCCACTATCCTGCGACTTGTGTTCTCTGCAACATCTCATTTCCCAGGATATAAATGCATTCGGGTTTAGCAGTAGCTGTTTGACTGATGTGTCACACGAAACGGAACACATGGTGCCACGGTGGGGCTGCCCAAGTCAATAGCCCTATTGCCTACCTTGTTCTAAGAGTCCAGATCGCACTTCGTGCAGCGTAACTTGCCCCGATTTCCTGGGAAGAAGGCACATCGCACTGGTGACTAATTGGGCTCATCTGTGCCTCTGTTCACGCATGTTCCACTTAAATCATGCTGCTCTCATTGGATAGTGACTTTGTGCAATTATTTGACCATTTTTGTCTTGTTATTGTTTTTGGTTACGAAATACAACAGTATTAAAACCATAAATAAAAAGGAAAGGAGTAAACTATCTTTAAAGTGAACCTGAGTGCATGGTTGATCCTTGAACATGGGACTTAGGGCCACTGGACCCTTAAGCAGTCAAAAATTCTCATATAACTTTTGACTGCCCAGAAACCTTCCTACAGTGAGCCCTCAAACCCACAGGATTTGCATCTGCAGATTCAACCAACAGCAGGTCAGAAACAGTCTTTTTGGTCTGTGGCTGGCAATCCCTGGAAGTGGAGGGCCGACTATACTGCTAGCCTACTGTCGACTAGAAGCCTTACAGATAGCCTAAACGGTCCATTGACACACGTTTTGTATTTTATATGTATTATGTACTGTATTCTTACAATAAAGTAAGCTAAAGAAAACGTTATTAAGAAGCTCCTAAGAAAGAGAAAATACATTTACTGTATTTGTTGAAAGAAACTCATATATAAGTGGACCTATGTACAGTTGGAATCTCTGTTGTTCCAAGGCCAACTGTATCAGTAAAAGCCCATCTCCCTTCCATGGGAGGACATAATACCCAGGGGCCATGAGTTCTCGGAAGGCAATGAGTAAACTTCTGTTTTCCCTGTATCACAAGAGCACCGCAGAGAGTGAAATATCTCTGATGACATGAATTTGCTTGGCCTAGTAGGAAGACTGCTGGACTAGAAGTCAGTCAAACGCTCTGGGTTCTGGGGCCCATTTTGCCATTAACTGTCTGTTCGTTCACCATGTGACTGTGGTGGAGCAGGTCATCTTTTTCGAAGCCTTCATTTCTTCAGCTGCTCAGTGAGAACCGCAACAATGTGCATCCTTGGGCTGCGCAGCACTCAAAGAATTTATGATGGTGTGGAATTTTAATTTCTAAAATCGATTCTTTTATATAATGCCCTAAATAAAATATTCAACTTTGGCTAAAATTTCCTAGAGACTTACAGTGAAATTAGGTACGTTGCATTAAATTGTCTCAAAGCATGTGAATGGCACATTCACAAATCAAAAAGTTCATATGTACGGAGTTGTTTTTAAAAGAATGTGCCAATTAGGTAAATGAGGTAAGTCCCTCTGGGGGTTCTGGAATCTTTACCCTCTGATAAAATAACAGTTTTGAATAGGTGAACCAATTACTGAGATTCTTGGGGTAAGAAATGAAATAAATGTCATAATGTGATATCATCGCTTTCCCATAATCCAAATGTCTTCTTAAAATGTCTTTAATTAACTGTACAGAGAGAACCTTTAGGTTGAAAAGATCTGGTTTCTTTCACATTTTTAGCTGGAGCCATGACAACAGAGTGGCTTGATGTCAATCAGCAGTCCTCACAATGGGAATGCTATTCACAGTCCCAGGTAGAAGGGAGGCGATGATAGCATATGGCCGTAACAGAACACAAGCTCATCTTGAGATCATGCACTAGAGTAAAATTAACTCTGTGATGAGATTCTAAGGCACATCCAACCCTCCTAACATTAACCTACACAGCACAGGAGTTGATCCTTTTGCTAAGGATGTTATTAGACTATGCATTTTTTCTCTTTGTTCAAAAAACTAAAACTAAAAATTGTGAAAGTAGGCTTGATTTTGCTCAGAATCAGAGCCCAGTTTTGACTCAGCCTTTCTCTGTGCACGTCCCTTCATCGTCTCTGCCTCAGCATCGTCCTCTGTAAGACAAGGAAAACAACAGTCGAGGCCCTGATACGCTCTGTGTCAGGAGCTTTTTGGGTTTTTTAAGATCTGTTTTTAACATGTAAACTACTACGCAACTGCCTGTGACCATGGGGATCCACAAGTCATGTTGTCTCCTAATTTACCTCTATTTTAGAAGTCTCATTGCAGAGCCCCTAGTACAAAAATACCATTTTAGTCCCAAATCACTGTCTGGGAGTCAGGCAGAGTATTCTGAGGCTAAGACCTTGGGATCCTAAGCAACAAGCCACAGCTATGCAAAGTAGCTAAAGTTCAGACACAGATTGTTTTGGGGAGATGGTTCTGATGCTTTTTGGTATTTGCAAAATATATAATAGGTAGCAAATTGTTACCATGATTAAATGCCTTATTGCATTTGATATGAACAAAAGTTGTAAACATGAGCTTTTGTCACCGATATAATAGAGACTCCAAAATGTAATTAGCACAAATGACCACCTCTCCATTCAAGTCACGAGGGGGACTTTTAGAGGAAACTTTAAAATAATCAAAATGCCATGTTGAAGATGCCAAGTGAATACGGATATATCATTGGCTGCTAAAGCGGGGAAGCTTTCTCAAGCCATAGAAGAGGCATCCATGCACCGGAGACTTTCGGTT
>PVKM010014656.1:0-28778 GCA_004027735.1 Carollia perspicillata
TATAATGATACCAGCATTAAAAAAGTTTGGTGCATTAAATTAACTGACCTCTTATTGAAACATTCAACAGAACCTTTGGGATAATGGGCTGGTCATGGATCCTTCCCTAGTGCTTGCCTGTGAGAATGTAAACACACACACAGGCCCAGCATACTAATAACCTGAGCGTGGACAAGGTGGTCAAAGGGCTCTGCTCACTACCACGCTGCCACTGTCCTTTCCTCTCTCTACTCCACAACCTTGAGCCTTTCTCGACCGACATGAGTCATTTGTTGGAAATCTCTCCTCTTCCCTTTGTAACAGTATCCCCAGTCTTCTTACTTAATAACAGCTCTTCAGTCTCAAACTCCAGACATGCCTGGAGTTCTTCCCTCCATGGCTGTGAATGGCTGTGACCTGTGGCTGGATCCTGGTGGCCACCTTGGCCAGAGACCATGCTTTAAAACCCCTGGTCTCTGCAAGATCATGGGCAGAGCAGCTCCTCTAGAGCTGACCTGGCTGAACTGTAAAAAGAAACAGGGGTTTCCACACCTCCCTTGGGTACCCCAGCTGTCCTCAGAAGGCCTGGCCCCCACTCCCTGCCTCTAACCCCTTTCTTCCCAAGGCACCCACTTTCCAGCCATTTTCCTATTGCCAGGGCCAAGTAGGAGGACCTGGACATGAACTTCTCAAAGAACTGGGCTCTCCAGATAGGACCAACTGGTGACACATTTGCAGTGCCACTATGGCTGCCCCACAAGTGTCCCTCATTATAGTTTTATCATTTAATTCCACTGTCACTAATGTTCATTATGGTTTATTATTTGATACAGTAAATATTTACATGTGTTTTAATTTTTCCAAATATTAGACATTTTAAAACTATTTTTATTATTAATTTCTACTATAACTGAATGATAGGCAGAAAACATGGCCTGAATCACAGTATTTCTTTGATATACCCCCAGGTGTTTTCACAGTTTGTCTGTAGGCACTTTCTATGCAACTTCCCATCATTGGCTGCAGTGCTTTTCTTGTGCCACAGAGCTCATTTAGCCACAGGGGGCAATGCATGTGTTGTGGGCTGTTTCCCCTCTAGGCTCTGCCCCATGCAGGATTTCCATTTGTGAAAGTGGTTCGAGCTGCCCTGGCTCTTTCCAGAGGAACAGCTCACATCCCTGACAACCTTGCTCACTATCAATCCTCCTTCCTGAGTCCTTGAGAACCCTCTGCTGGCCTTGAGAACCTCACAGTGACCCCAGGGCTCCAGTGCCCCCAAATCACTCACAGCAACAAGCATTCAGAAACACCATTAGCCACACTTACCTTTATGAGGATGAGCTGGGCTCCCAGGCCAGAGGAGGGAGGGCACAGGGCTTGGGAGGCCCTATCTTGTGGTGGGGCCCAGCAAGAAGGACCCTGGCCTTCGATGGGCATTGTATGCAGGACATGGCTCTGCCCAAAGGTGGTCTTAATGTTCTCCTACTAATGGCCTCATCCGCCAGAAGGGGTCACCCACTACTAATAACAATAATAATAAAATGAATTGCTGAGCAGCCTCTTCTGAATGATTAACTCTGCGGAGGCTCCACTAGGAACTCCACAAGCTTTTATGTGAGCCTCCAAACCCATCCAACCCTAATCCCCTAATCTCCCCTGGTCCACACACAGCCTCCCACCCTTCCTCCCTGCCCCTCAGCTCTGAGGGCTGAAACCTGAGTCCTGCAACGGGGGCCAACCCTCTGCAGTCAGCATGGCCAGGGCTGTTACCTGACTGAATCAAGACCACAGCCTCAGAGGAGGCATGAAACCAGAGAGTGCCTGTTCAGAGTTTATAGCTGAGAGAGCCTTGGGCACCCAACCAGTCTTTAGTGAAATTTCAGGCAGGAGAAGTCTGGGCCTCTGAGCTAGGTTTCTATAGTGACAAAATGGGGCTCCTTACCCTAGGAAGTGCTCAGTGCCATGGCTGGCACATCACCCCACACCTCAAGTCAAAGGCCTTCCTGGGCCTTTCCAGTGACCCAGGTATGTCTGGGATCCAGGCCATACCCATAGGGAATTGAAACTTTATGACACTCACATCAGGAGAGGTTGGATACCAGAATCTCAGAGAGCCTCACCAGCAAACCAGTTCAGGAGAGGGAAGTGTAAAATGAGCAGCTTTGGTGGGGATAAGCAATCACGCTCTGCTAATAAACCCATCAGAATACATCCTCTCCCAGCCCCCTCAGCTTCTGGGTGAGCCAGCCTCTTCAATAGCCTCCTCCACTCTTTGTTAACAGAGTTGCCATGGCAACCAGATTCAGGGAGAACTCTCTTCAAGGTGGAGTCTGGGGGTGACACTTGCATAGATGGAAGTGGTAGTGACAACAGGCAGGAGCCTGGCCTCCCGATACTCCCTAGAGACCTTCCCCCTTGCCTGTCCCAGAGCATATGGGTCTGCTCCCCTCTCTTCTCCCTGAATAGGGATAGTACTATGGCCCTGGCCAGACACCCCCTTTCCTCCACAGGCTCCCAGACACAAATCTGTGTTTCTCTGCCTTACCACACACAACTACTCACAGACTTTCACACACACCCCACAAATGTTTGCTGAGTCTCCCAGTGCAGCCACCATTTCTGAGCTCAGGATTCATTTGGGGACGAGCAGGTATAGACATGACTGCAAGGGGTCACAGACTGAACAATTATACAGGGGCAGCACCGGAAGAGGTGAAGGGCACCTGGCACAACATGTGCATGCAGAAAGGCAACCCCAGGAAGGCTAGGAGCTGACCAGGTGGGGAGAGAGGCACCTGCATGGAAGCAGAAGGCTCTCAGCATCTTCATAAAGAGAAGGTTAAAAGGTCACCTGCCTGTGGTGTGTGAAAACAGGCTGCAGGGGAAAGAGGCTGCTGTAGTTGTCCAGGCCAGGGGAATGCAGCCTGATCTGTAGAGGTGGCAGTGGGCAGGGACAGGTGGAGGGGGTAGAAGAGAGGTTGGGGTGGTGGGCCAGAATGGCTGATTACTCAGTCCATGCAAGGGGAACCTGACAGAGGCACAAGTGAAACCCCAGCTGTCTCACCTGCTCAGATGGGGAGCAGAGGGCAGGAGAGGTTCAGTGTGGGATAACAGTGAACAGGCTGCCTGCAGTCACCTGGGAGGCACCCAATAGGCACTGGCTTGAATGTTGACAGAGCCCAGAAGTCAGAAGGGGCTGATACAAGTTGGAAAGGGATCAGAACCAAGGAAGAAACAGAAGCTGTGGTTAAGGAGAAGAGGATGTAGGTCCAGATCTTGAGGAATGGGAACACTGAGTGCCACAGGAGAGAGGGAGCCTGCAGGAAGGTCTGCAGGGAGGCCAGAGGACATGGAGTCCCAGGTGACAGATGTCTGGGAATAGGGGCAGTGAATACCTGTAGATGTCCACATCTCTGAATACCAGTTCCGTGGAGTGAAGGAAGCACACCAGATTGGAGTGGGAAGTGAGGATGTGAAGTGAACAAGCAGAGAACGTGACTTCGAAGTCTGCCTGTGCAGGGGAGGACAGAAGGATGGAAAATAGCTGCGGAGGGAGACAGCTGAGAAGGATGTGTTGTTGTGTTTAAGCTAGGAAAAACGTTATGCAAGTAATTTCATCTGTCAACCAGGGCAGCAGCACCTCACCTATGAGGAGGTGATGAAAGAACTGGACAAATGGAACAAAGTGCCCTCTGAGTGCCCAGCACAGTGCACCATGGGGCTGGCTCCCTGACTCAGGGTACTCACCATGTATATACCATAGAGGAAATGGGCTGCTCTCCTCTGAAAAGTCAAGGAGACTCACTCTCTTCCATGAGCTGGTGCTTGCCCACTGCTCCCTGAATTTACCCTGCACCACAGAGAACACCACAGCCTGCTCGGAAGGGACATGGCAGGATCTGAGCTCCTGCTGCCACCATGGGCAGCTTAGGCTCAGCCTGCCCCTGCCCACTGTAGGCGACCATGGTGGAAACAGGGATGAGAGGCTCTTTTCTCCTGTGCTGTCTACATCCCAGCACCGCTGCACTTAGTCTGAGGAGCCTCCTGTCAAATAAGTGAGGCGGGCAGAAGCTTCCCATGGCAGGACCACTGGGTGTTGTTCTAATCATGCTGAAAAGCAACTATGTGGTACTTAGAAAATGTGGTTCTTTTGCAGATGAGAGCATTCAGACATCTGAGGCCATCAACTGTCCACCCTCAGGCAGGTACAGCAAGGGGATACGTATCACTCACACCCCCACCCCACCCTGGCCCTGGCAGGCATCAGGGTGGATGCTAACACTTTCACACTCTTGGTGACACCTCTAACAGCCTCTCTTTTCATGGCCTAAGGCCCATCCCAGGAAGCCCATTCCCAAGGCTCTCCCTGCCTCAGGGAGCCTGATCACCACCCTGGCCCTGGCCCTTCTACACTCTGGGAAGTCCAGGACATTGTGGGGCTTTTGCTTCCATGGTTCCTGCCATTCCACTGCCAGACTGACTTCTGCTGACCTTTCCAAATCTGCTCCAGGTTTGTTAGACTGCCACTTCTTGGTGTGCCCAGTGCAGGGACATTCTGAAGGGGTCCATAGAAGCCAGCCCCCTTTGGGCCAGGCCAGGGCATCCTTTGCATTCACTCTCTGACACATACATATATATACACAGCCCTCTGGGCCCAGGAAGAGGTGATAAGGGCATGCACTCTGAAAAGAGAACAGAATGACCTCCTCGTACACTCTGAGGTCAGAGGGCCCTGACATGTGACCAATAGGTGTCAGAGGCCCTCCCTCCATGGCAGTTTCCCTGCTGATACCACTTTAGCCTCTATGATGATGGCCTCCCTCCTCAAAACTTCTTTCTCAGACTCTGCCTGGAAAACATGTTATTAAGTAAACAGTCATCAGATGGAAGCGGGTACCCAAAAACAAAGGAACAAGCAATGCCCTGGACCGCACTGGGGTGGGTTGGAGACACTGGAGGCATATCTCAGTTCAGAGAAAACCAGCCCTAGTGACCAGGGCTGCAGCAGATGGCCTCAGGAGGGAACAGGGAGGAAGATCATCTGCAAGGACAGAGGCAGATTGGCCAGGACTGGGAGCCACGCTGAGCCACAACCACCTGGACAAATCCTGATCTGCATCTCCATCCCTTCTACCATGGCCCTGGGACCCACCCCCAGCAGACCCTGTGGGGAGGGCAGGGGGTACTCTTCTAGGGAAGGGTCAAGCAGATATGTGCATCCTACACCAGCCACCACCATGACCAACACCACCACCCCCCGCCCCAGGGCAATGGTTGGACCTTAAAGGCCCAGCCTCTATCCCTGCACCTTCACTTGACCTATTTGACAGATGTGGCTCTGTGACACAAGTGGCTTGAGAATGAGGTTCTGTCACTAAAAACAAATGGTCAGCCAAAGCTATTACAATCTTGCTCATCCCCCTGTTATTTGACTGAGGGAGACAGGTGTGTTCAGATGCTCTCAGACCACACTTGAGAATCTGGCCTCAGTGTGCTCTCCTCTGGAGGGCCAGGTAACAGAGGAGTGGGTCTGTTCCTCACCTGCCTGGGGGGCCACTTATGCTAGGGACACCCTCCCCACTCAGCCTAGGCTCACCAGCCCCTGGCCTTGCTCAGGCCTGATCAGCACAAATACCATTGGTCCGAGCATTTCTCCTTCTTCCTTCTTGGTTTGCAGTTATTAAGTTACACCAAAAAAAAAAAAAAAATCCCTCCACTCTGTGTGAACTGTTCCATTTCATTGATTATCCAGGTGGAAGGGAGCCATCAGGCTGGCAAGTTTGAGAAAACAAACTTGCTGCTTGATAATCAGGTACCACGGCATATATGGAGACACTTGCTTGTGCTCCCAAACCCAGGGGCCATTTGTAAGAGTGCACAGCTGCCCTGGGAGAGTATGTGGGTCCAAACTACTCACTCCTTTCTCCGGAGCCTGTGAGTTCTGCTGCCTTCCTGCCAAGGCTGCTGGGTCACTATAGCCCATATCCCTAATAAAAAAAAAATTCTGGAGGAATTGAGAACTCAAGTGCCCCAGCCAAAGTCCTCCACTTCCTCCCATTCAGCATCCCATCCCGTATTCTAGGCTGGGATCCTTAAGTTCCTCTGTAAAGTGTCCCTATATGTCAGAAAGGGAAATGTCCTCATAAGTCACTGAAACCCTGGTGTCATTGTACAGATGGGAAAACTGACTCTCGGAGGGGCCTGCAGATGTCAAGACCTGTGGCCTACCAACTCCTTAGTTCTGTGCTTGTGACTGGAGCTGCAGCTTGCTCTCTAGGCTCCCTTTCCAGACAGGTAAGAGCCTGGACCCAGGTAAGGCTGAGCTGGGCAAGACTGCCCAGAGGGAGGTGGGAGACCCCTGAGGGGCAGAACAGGCCACTGCCTCTATGAGGTTCCCCTGCATGCCAACCTGACTCCTGGGCCCCTGGGGCTGGTGGCCATCTGGGCCCTTTCCTTACTCTAGAGGGTGGGAGAAGAATGACATTGGTAGGGAGGATGAACCAGATGGGACTCCCAGCTCTAAAGGAGTTAGTCCCAGCAGCCACTATATCTCATCCCCAAAGCCACTCCCAGAAGGCAGGCAGCATCCCTGTGAATATACATTAGCTTCAGCCCTCAGAAGCAGCTACAGATGCAGGGGCAAGGGCCTTCTGAGTGTCACTCCCTAGACAGTAGGAGCCCTCTCCTGCAGCACAAATGCAATCAGAAAGAGCTGCACCTCCTCCAGGCCTTGCTCCTTGCAAGGCCTGGGGCAAAGACAGCATGGTCCTTCAAATGACCCTGCCCACGGTACAGAGGGGACTACTTCGCCCAGACTGGCTCCCCTCAAATTATGAGCTCACCCTCAATTCCTTGCCAAGTAAGTAGCAAGGGAGTGAGATGCTTTTGCGGGGCCCAGAAGGCAGACAAGCAAATGGAAACTTCCAACTGCGCAGCCCCGAGCTCCACGGATTCCCCAGCCTCCTCTTCTACAACGGGGCCAGGACGGCATACTTGACTGCTGGTGCCCACCCCCGTCTGCCATGTGCTCTTTCCCACACCCAGGCCGAGACCGCCCGGTGCCCTGCAGGGTCCTGGGCTGGGGATCCTGTCTCTGTCCATCAGTGTGTGGAGTTCTCTGCAATTCCGCGCTGGGCACCCGCCCACCCTCCTCCACGCGCATCCCGCAAACCGCGCCGAGAGACCGAGGATGGGCAACTGCTGCCTACCTGGGTCCGGGCCAGCGTAGCTCCCGCGCAACCCTGGCGCTTCAATCGCGCCGGGAGCAGCGCCGAGCGGGCGCCGGAGGCTCATGCTCTGCCTGGGGCCGGAGGCACCCGCCCACCCGCGTCCCCCCCTACCCTGCGCCAGCTGCGGGCAGAGCAGCTCGCTCAGTAACTGGTGCGGGGGAGCGAGAGTGAGCAAGCAGCTAGGAATGGGTCGAGAAGCGGGCACTGAGCCGGCAAGAAGCGAGGGCGGGGGTGGGGGAGCAAGAACTAGGGAAGAGGGAGGGCGCCAGGAGGGCGCATTGAGACGGGGACCGAGGAGCTAGGAGAGGTGGAGTGGGCAGCCAAGACGCTTGGGCAGGAATCGGGGATGGGGGTGGAAAAGGTGGGGGCTCAGGGAGATAGAGAGACAGGCTTTCACTTTTAAAAAGATCAGGCGCAAGCAACCCAAAAGGTAATGTGGCCACCTCACTCAAAAGATCATTTGGGAAATGAACAACAACAACAGAAGATCATTTGGGGACTCTCGCAAGTTGCTGACGTTTTTATCAGTGACATCTGACTTTGAAAGCTCTTCTGTGGGCAAATCCTGGTCCCTATGGTTATTCCCTTTGATTATCAAAACCACTTAAGAATTTGGTATTGGTTTCGTACCCACTGGACAGATGAGAAAACTGATGGTCAGGGAAGTGAAGTGACCCTACAGGATCTCAGAACTGGCTATGTCTCAGAGCAAAGGTCCAAACTCACCTTGAGATATTCCATCGTCCCCATTTTTCCAAAACACTAAGAGAAGGATCCAGATCTTTAGGCTTCCTATGGAGCCTCCTGTGTCTCTGAAGGGACATCCCTCTGCTCTGGTGATAAACACAGGGGTCTGGAGTGACCCTTGCAAGCAGCCCAGACTCAGGTCTTGGCCAAGAAGCCTATAGGGTGGAGGTGGCCGTATGGAAGAATGGGGAGGTGCCCTATAGCCTCCCTTGGAGAGAGTGAGGACCTTTTTTATTCATTCATTCAGTACATGTTTATTGAACACTTACTGTATGCCAGGTGCCATGTCTGGGCACAGTGATCCTGGTGTGAATGTCACTGTGTGGCTGAAATGCAGTCTTGTAGGAAGCAGGCAATAAAAGCACAACAAAACATTTCATGTGCCAAATGATGAAGATTCTGTAAGGAAAAGTATGGCAGGAAGAGGAAATAGGGAGTGAAATTTGTAGAGTTATTTTATTTTGGTTGGTCAGGAAAATCTTTGCTGAAAGGGTGACTGAGGCAAGCCATGATGAATTTGAAGAATGAACATTTGAGGCAAGGGAATGGCAAATGCAAAGGCCCTGAGGTTGGAATATGCCTTGAGACTCTGCAAGCAATAACGGGGAAGGCAGAGTGGTGTGAAATAGAGATTCCAGGAGCTGCCAGGGTGAACAGATTAGGAAGTGCCTGGTTGGTCACTGGCTCTGACTCAGAGGGAGTTACAAAGCTGGTGGAGGGTTTTTGTAGACTAATGTCATGTTTTTAGTTTTTTTTTAAATCATTGATTATGGAAAATTTCAAATATTTACAAAAATAGGAGCTAAGAAGGTGTAATAAACCCAGTGGCCTCACTTCAATGATTACCGATATAAAGACAATTTTGTTTCATCTATACCCCCATCCATCTCTCTGTATATTATTTGTTTAAGCAAGATGTATGTTTTGTAAGTATAATATGTATAAATGGTAGTACACAAATTATAAACTTGTGCTTGATTGATTTTCAGTTAGAACATTAATAATCATCTTGATTTTCACTGTGGGAAGGTTTTAGATTACACATTCATATGCTTTAATAGATACAGGACTGTTAATGTAGGTAGCTAGATAGTAATAAAGGAATCAGCTAAGGGAATCAGACATTAAGAAGCCTAATAAACTGGGAAGCTGAATCCAATATTGGGTCTGCTTCACTAGGAAACTACAGCTTCACATGCTCCCCAGGGACTACTGGTTTGTTCCCAGCCGACTGTGGAACGGGATGGATAGAACAATAAAGTGGAAAACCCTGTGCTGTGCACATGCCCAATAGAAGTCAAGATGGCAGAGTGGAATGTGCCTCTACTATGAGGCCTGCACAGTAGGAACTAAGATGGTGACCTTATGGTCTGTCCATCTAGCCTAAGAAAATGATTGGATTAGACAAGGGACACAGGACCCAGAAAGATTTAGGAAATGAATTGGTTGGGGGAGGACCCAATGCAGCCTGTGAAAGATTGGGAAATTGATTGGTTAGTTTGAAAGAGTGTCTTGTTCTTCCTAAACCTGAAACATATAAACCAAGCTTAACAAAGAAAGCTTGCTGCTCTCTGTTTCCACCCCTGCCCTGCCCCAGTAACATGCTCAAGCATTCTCTCTTCATAGCAGCCATGTGGGTCTAGCAGTTGCATGGCCAGCAGCGCTGCAGACTCCAAGTGTGGGCCTGAGCACAGCACCAGTGGAGCACAGCTGGGAACACAAACTAAGCTAGCTGGATTAGAACAGATATGACCTGAACCAATGGCATCAAGTGTCTGAACACTGGCCCTGTTACTGGACCTGATAAAGACATTGCTGAACTTTTTCCACAGCAGAATGGAGATAAATTCAGGAAACCCTTTGTGTTTATGTCAACTTCAATAAACCTTACAACTTATCCTCTCATACATTAGACTCCTGGAATGCTTTCCTTGCAAACCTGTGAAAGGACCCCATTTCCACCAGCAAGAGGACCATGCAGATTGATCACTTCTTCCTATGTCACTTTTGGTAAATTACATTTGTGAAATAGTTTCCATTTTGGTTCAATTGATTTATTGAATCAATTGAAATTTCTTTGATTTATTGACATCTTCATAACATCCTTGAATTATCCCTCACATATCTGCAGAATCTGTAGTGATATCCCAATTTTCATTTTAATATTGGGGATCTTCATGTTTTTTTAAATATATTTTATTGATTATGCTATTGCATTTGTCCCAAATTTTCCCCCTTTGCTCGAATGGTAGCACCCTTCTCTCCAGCAATTCCCTGCTCCTTAATTCATGTCCATGGGTTGTGCATATAAGTTCTTTGGTTTCTCCATTTTGTATACTTTTCTAAACATGCCCCTGTCTATTTTGTGCTTACCAGTTATGCTGCTTAATACCTGTATCTTTTCTCTCAGTCTCCCCTTTCCTCCTCCCAGTTAATAACCCTCCAAATAGTCTCCATATCCATGATTCTGTTCCTGTCCTGATTGTTTGCTTAGTTTATTTTTTTAGATTCAGTTGTTGATAGCTGTGACTTTTTTTGCCATTTTAGTGTTCATAGTTTTGATCTTCTTCTTTTTCTTAAATAAGTCCCATTAATATTTCATTTAATAAGGGCTTGGTGATCATGAGCTACTTTACCTTTACCTTGTTCGGGAAGCACTTTAACTGCCCTTTCATTCTAAACTATAGCTTTGCTGGATAGAGTAATCTTGGATGGAGGTCCTTGACTTTCACGACTTTGAATACTTCTTGCCAGTCCATTCTTGCCTGTAAGGTTTCTTTTGAGAAATCAGCTGATAGTCTTATAGAAAGTCTTTTGGAGGTAACTCTCTGTTTTTCTTTTGCTGCTTTTAAGATTCTCTCTTTATCTTTAACATTTGGCATTTTAATTATGATATGTCTTGATCTGGTCCTCTTTGGGTCCAACTTGTTTGGGACTCTCTGAGCTTCCTGGACTTGTATGTCTAGTTCCTTTGACAAATTAAGAAAGTGTTCTTTCATTACTTTTTCAAATAAGTTTTCAATTTCTTGTTTATCTTCTTCTTCTGGCATCTGTATGATTTGGATGTTGGCACACTTGGAGATCTCCCAGAGGCTTCTTATACTATCTTCATTTTTTTTATTTCCTCTTTCTTCTTGTTATTCTGGTTAAATGTTTATTTCTTCCTTATGTTCCAAATCATTGATATTAATCCAGGTGTCCTCCCCTTCACTGTTGTTTCCGTGTAGATTTTTCTTTATTTCATTTATGATAACCTTCATTTCTTCCTTTATATTGTTAATATACTCAATGAGCTCTTTGAGCATCCTGATCACCAGTGTTTTGAACTCCGCATCTGATAGGTTGGTTATCTCCATTTCATTTAGTTCTTTTTTTCTGGCGTTTTGTTCTGTTCTTTCATTTTGGCCATATTTCTCTGTCTCCTCAATTTGACAGCCTTCCTGTGTCTGTTTCTGTGTGTTAGGTAGAGCTGCTTTGACTTCCTGTTTAGTAGTGTGGCTTATTGTAGAAAAGTCACCTGTGATTTGTGCAGGGTGGAGCCTTAGATAATCTCCAGGGTGGAGTAACCTGCTTCTGCACTTTGTGGCTCTGTGTGGGGGGAGGGCTCAGAGAGGGGACAGTGCTGCTGCTTGGCTTCTGGAGGTTTGCCCAGCACTTGCCTTTTTTCCAGGTTTTATTCACCACATGTGAATGTGAGACCTTCCAGTCAGCCACCACAGCCAACCACTCCATGCTACACCACATCTCCTCACCTCTTCACCCTTCTCCATGTGTATGCCCCTCCTACATATCTGGATAAATGTGGCTTCTTTAAATACTTGATTGTTGGACTTTCATTCATGCATTTTGATTTTTTGACAGTTCTGGGTGCTATTTGTTTTGAGATTTAGTTGTAATTCTTGCTGTGGTTGCATGAGTAGGATAGGCCTGTCTACCTATACCTTCATCTTGACCAGAAGTCTCAGGGATCTTTGTGTTTTCTCTTTCTTTTCTTCTACAGTCTTGCTAGAGTTTTATCAATTTTATAAGTTTTTTCAAGGAAATAACTTTCAACTATGTTGAGATTTCACTGTTGTGCCTTCTATTTCATTGATATCTGCCCTTAGTTTTATTATTTCTACTTTTGGGGGGATATTTATTATCCTTTTTTCAATGTTTCTTAAATTGGAAGCTACGCTTATTGGTTTTCAACCTTCTTTTCTACTATATACATTTAAAGCTATAAATTTTCTTTTAAGCACTATTTCACTGTCTTTCAAATTTTAAGTGCATTATTTTGTCATTTAGCTCAAGATGTTTTTTTTAATTTCCATTTTTACTTTTGGCTCATGGGTTATATGGAAGGGTGTTTCTTAGTTTCCAAATATTGGAGGATTTTCTATTTATTGTCCTGTTATTGATTCCAATTTAATTATACAGCAAAAAGAGGATATACTCTGAATGGTTTCAATTCTCTGAAGACTGCTCATACATCATTTATATCCTAGAATACAAGGTCTGTCCTGTGAAGTCATCACTGTTCATGCATGTACATTCCAGTCCACTCTCCTTGGCTGCCAGGTTACAATAATGTCATACAAACCATTCTCATGATATTAATAATGTTTGAACTTTTTCTGGACAGACCTCATATGTTCTGTTTTGGTAAATGTCCCATGTGCCCTTGAAAAGAATGAGTACTCTGTATGTATCAATTAGATCAGATTGGTTAATCTCTATTTTACTGAACTGTATCTCCTAGTTTGTCAGTTTCTGAGACAAATTGGAAACAACCCAAAAATCCTTCACTGAGTGAATTAATAAACAAACTGTGGGACATCCAGACAGTTGAATTCTACCTGGCAACAACATGAATGATTCTCAAAAACATTATGTTAAGTGAAAGAAGCCAGACTCCAAAGGATCTAAATTGGATGATTCCATTTATATGATATTCTAGAAAAGGCAAAACTATATATAGAGAGAACAGATCAGTAGTGCCCAGAGGTGGGTGGAGTGGAAGAGGGAAGAGTTAACTCTAGCTTGGGGAAGTTTTTAGGGGCCATGAAAGTGTATGAGTATCTTGATTTGTGGTGGTGATCACATAACCCTATGCATTTGTCAAAACAAAGAAGTTGTATACCAAAAAGAGTGAGTTTTACTGTATATAAATTTTAAAATAATTTTTAATCTCCAATATTATCAGGGGATGCTATAACTACCCTGTCATCTCTTTCTGTTCAGATGTTGTCCATAGGGTTTTATTTTTTATTTTATTTTCTTCTATCTATTTATTTTATCTATTTTCTGTATCTAATATTATGGGGGTGGGGGAATCAGGATGATTCATTATTGCCAATAAATATAGCATTGCCACTGTTGCAAGGAAGATGAAAAAGTCTCTAGGGTGCAGAAGGGAAGTGGAGGGAGTAGTTAAAGGCTTGTTGCAATAGTCAGATGATGGATGATGGTGACTTAAACCAAGGCAGTCATGCTCATGGTGATGAGAAATGTTTGCAGCTGGAAATGTACTGCAGATAGAGCCAGAAGTGCCTGAGTCAGAAAAAAATGGTGGAACACACAATAGTTTTTCCTCAAGTACTCCTGCAATCTACCTTACCCATGTCAGGGAGTACCTTCAGAGGTGTATCAGCAGAGAACACTGGTAGTACTCTATGCATTACTTTATTTGGGCTGACTTTGGGGTAAAGGAAGTTCTGTAAGTTTGGAAAGTAAAACACATATGTCCATGACAATTCAGCTGCCCACTGTTCCTGTTAGACACAAACATTGTTTTGCCTAGATGCCCCTACTTTAAGACCTCTGTTTCCATATTGAGTTTCAAATATAAAGCTGGTACACTCACATCACAATATTGAGTGATGAAATCTTGTGTCACTGTGGTTCTCATTCCTTTTCATTTAGAATCTGAAAAAAATATATTTCAAATACCTGTAAAAAAACTCAACAGCCTCCCATCACACCAATTGCACCAGCTTAAAACATTTTTCTCCCATGGAGTCCAGTGTAGACTGCCCTAAGTACTTGTATGTGATTCCTGCCCAAACCAGGTTGCCCAGGATTTCAACTTTCTCCCTCCTGCCTTCACTTACCTTCACTTTTAGCCTTGTTTCCAAAGAACAGGTTTCTAGTTTTTCCCTTGCCGAAACCCTAGGTTTCCTTGTTCCTCTTACCTTTGTGTCCACTACCTGGAGAAACTCCAGTGATAGACAAATACAACCCTGACTTCTCCAGATATCCCCTCAGGTATCTAAGTGCTGCTGGAGGCAGTCATACAGCCCTGTTATCAATCTATAAACTCTCAATAAACTCACCAGTGGAATTGAGAACTCAACACTACTATCCATTCTCTGATGGTTGTCTTGCTTCTTTTCTTAACTGTGAAATATGTAACACATGCAGAACAGTGTAAAAAAGTATGTATACATTTTCAAGAATAATCACAATGAGAATCCACATGAAACTAGGACTTAGGTTAAGAAATAGGGCACTTCCAAGACATGAGAAGCTCCTTTGTGTTCTTATCCAATGGCTTCCCCCTTGTACTGTCTTCCACCTCCCTTGAAGAGGTAACCATTATTTGTGTGATAATGAAAACAAGTTCAGGTGTGTCCTGCTTGAAGGCCAATAATCAATCTAGAGACAGAAGTTTATGAAAAAATTGTGGTTTATTCAAGAACAAGTAACAGAGATCCAAGATAGTGGTAGAATAAGCAAAAGCCATACCCACCTCCTCCCAGAACAAAACTGGAAGTACAACTAAAATATAGATCAATAAACCTGAATAACCAACTGAAGACTAGCTGAAAAGAAGTCTTATAACCAAGGATTTACAGAAGAAGCCACATCAAGACTGGCAGGAAGTGTGGAGAGGCAAAAAGGGCTGGCCCAACTTACACAAGCAGTGGCTGAGGTTCTGGAGAGAGATCTCTGTTGTGAAGTGTGGCTCCCTGGATAAGCATGGGATCTCAAGCCCAAGCTGAGCTCTGCATCCCAGAGCTCCAGAGCCTGGAAGAGGAGTCCACATAACATAGAGCTGTGAAAAACAGCAAGGTTTCTGTTTACCAGGGAGAGACAGGAGTCAGCTAAAAACTCAGGCACCCTCCTAAAGGGCCAACACACAAAATCACTTTGGCAGCCACTCACCTTGAGCTCCAAAAAAGGGAGGGTGAAGCAAACTAGAGTGAAAGGAGAGACTGGGGTCTGTGGCTCTGGGAGAGAGCTGAGGGGACAACCACCAAGACTTGCTGTGCTCAGTCACTCTACTATACTGCCCATGCCACCATAAGGCATCTTATGCCTTATGGTGCACACCCTTCCATAAGGCATCAGCCTGAGGGAAAGCAATTACCCCAACCTCTGGTCTTCATGTCAATCCACCCTGCCACACTTCCACCCTGCTGGGCCAGGTTTTAGAGGTTTGGGCAGACCCAAGGGGTGTCATTGACTGAATTCTGTGGCTTAAGGGCAAGGACAATTTTCCCCATTTTCCCATGATCTTGACTGGCACCTCCCCATCACAATGGATCCACTTACCCCACTCTCCAAGCTCCCAACCTCTTGACTCTTGGTGGTTCCATCTTGCCCATCTCTTGACTCTTAGAGGTTCTTCCCTGCCAAGTTCTGGGCAGAATCTGGCAGAGTGTGAATTGCATGGCTTTGGGGCAGGGAACACATCCCCCAACTTTTCCCAAATGTGACAATCTCTCCCTCTTTGGTCCATCTCAGTGGCCCCTCCCTGATGAGAGTAGGCTTCCTGCAGAATCTAGGACAATTCTGAACTGTGTGGCTCTAGGACAGAGGAAATTTTTGCTAACATGCCTGACTAGTGCATAGCCTTTTCTTTACATGGCCAAATCTTGATCTACTTAGGCCTGATAAATACTGCCGGCCTCACCTTGAAAATTTCCTTGGACCCTGTTCCACCACAAAGGTGTGCAAAAAAACAGCAAGTGATAGCCAGATTGGTATACCCTGACACATTGGTTGTGTGACCTCAGACCCAGCACTGACACCAAGATTTAACCCCATAGAGACTTTGAGAATGCCTTTTTCCCTACCTGGTGACTCACTAACTTATTGCATGCAACTCTGGTGGAGTACCATCAGATGCTCTTTCAGTGACTGAGCCTAACTGGTAGCTGGCAGGTGGAAGCACACTTTGGGGTTCATAGAGACTTTTGCTCACCTGCTCCTAAATCCAAGGCAGATAAAAGTAAGCTTTGGTGCACACCTTGATCCTCCCTGCAAATACACAGGACTAGCAGAGGCAGTGACAAACTGTAGATCACTTTGTAGCTCCAAACAGGTTTCCCAGAACCAGTCAAAGCAGCATCTAATGTTGACTGTACCAGAGTCTCTCCTAAGAGGCCCCAGAACCTGTATATCAAGTGGCCAGCTTCCAACAACAACAGAGAACAATTCAATTAACTTCACAAGTAGAATATTCAAATAGAGATCTCAGCAGGCACCAAACACCACTGAGACAAATACCACTCTGAATTGCAGCACCTGCACAGCAACTCATACACTGTGTTTGGGGATGATTGCCACAGTCAGCCAGATTGAAATTTGACCCCATCCATGAATGGGCCAAGAGTAATAAAGTCTCAAATAAAAGAGGAGAGCCCACATAACCCACACAAGGGACATCCCCCCATCAGCCAACAGAGATGATCAAGGAGACTGTGCCACTGGGTCCCACAAGACATCAACAACATAAGGCCACCCTATCAAGACTGAAAGTTATGGTAGTTCTACCTAACACATAGAAACAAACACAAATAGGTAGCCAAAACGGAGAAACAAAGAACCATTACCCAAATGCAAAAACAGAGGAAGTCTCCAGGAAAAAAAAGCAAAATGAAATGCAGGCAAGCAATTTATCGGCTACAGAGATCAAAATAATGGTTATCAGAATGCTCAAGAACTTAAGGAAAGAATAAATGAAATCAATGAGAACTTAATCAAAGAGATAGTAAGCATAAAAGAGGACATGATAACTATAAAAAAGAACTAGTAGGAAATAAAGAATAGAATATCTGAATGGAAGATACACTGGAAGGACTAAACCATAAGTTAGATAAAGCAAAAGACTGAATTAGTGATTTGGAAGACAAGATAGAATAAAATACCCAATCAGAACAGCAAAAAGAAAAGAAATGAAGATACTTTAAGAAACCTTTGGGACAACATGAAGCATAAAAACATTTGCATCTTATGGGTACCAGGAAAAGAGGAAAGAGAGCAAGGGACTGTAAACCTATTTGGAGAAATAATGACTAAAAACTTTCCAAACCTGGTGAAGGAAAAAGATACACAAGCCCAGAAAGCACAGAGTCCCAAACAAGAGAAACCCAAAGAGACCCATACCAAACCACATCATAATTAAATTGAGAAAGGTAAAGACAAAAAGATAATCTTAAAAGCAGCAAGAGAAAGACAGTTAACTAGAAGTGAGCTCACATTAGTATGTGAGCTAATATCTCAGCACAAACATTGTAGGCCAGAAGGATTGGCATGAAACATTCAAAGTGATGAAAAGCAAGGACATACAACCAAGACTGCTTTAACCAGCAAGGCTATCATTTAAATTTGAAGGTGAAATACAGAGCTTCTGAGACAAGAATGAGCTATAGGAGTGTTACCACCAAACCCACATTACAAGAAATTTTAAAGTATCTGCAGGAGGGGGAGGAGGAGGAGGAGGAGGGAGAGAAAGGAACATATAAAGAATAAAATGGCAATAAATATGTACCTATCAATAGTCCCTTGAAATTTAAATGACATAAATGCTCTGATCAAAAGGTACAGAGTAGCTGAATGAATAAGAAAACAAGACCCATATATATGCTGTCTACAAGAGACCCACCTTAGAAGGAAAAATACATGAGGACTAAAAATAAAGGGATGGAAAAAGTTATTTTATGTGAATGGAAATGAAAAAATCTAGAGACAAAGAAGGATACTACATAATGATACAGGGAACAATGTAACAAGAGGAATAACCTTTGTAAACATTTATGCACCCAACATAGGGGTACCTAAATATATGAAGCAAATATTGATAGGCACAAAGGGAGAGAATGACAGTAATACGATCAGAATAGAGGATCATACAATCCATTGACATAAATGGGTAGGTCTTCCAGACAGAAAATAAACAAGGAAACAGACTTAACTAATGCACTAGGTCAAATGGGTTTAATTGATATCTTCAGAGAATTTCACCCCAGGTCAGAAAAATAATGCATTTTTCTCAAGTGCACATAGAACATTTTTTGGGCTAGACTACTGTTAGGACAAAAAACAAGTCTCAATAAGTTTTAAAAAATTGAAATCATATCAAGCATCTTCTTTCACCATAATGGTGTAAAACTAGAAATCAACCACAAGAAGAAACTGCAAAACAAACACATGGAGGCCAAATAACATGTTACTAAAAAATGAATGAGTCAACAATAAGATCAAGGAAAAAAATTAAAAACTACTAGAAACAAATAAAAATAAGGAAAGAACAACCCAAAATCTCTGGGACACAGCAAAAGCAGTCATGAAAAACAAATTCATAGCATTACAAGTGTACTACATAGATCAAGAAAAAGCTCAAATAAACCATCTATAAAAAGAACTAAAAAGTAACAACAAAGAACAAAGTAACAACAAAGAACAAAGCAAATAAAAGAAAAAAACTAACAAAATCAGAGCAGAAATTTAAAAATAAAGTCCCCCCCCAAACATACACAACAGCGATAAAACCAAAAGCTAGTAATTTTTTAAAAGTATATTTTATGGATTATGCTATTATAGTTGTTCCATTTTTTCTCCCCTTTATTTCCCTCTGCCCAGCACCCTCCCTCCAACCAGCATTCCCCCTCTTCTTAGTTCATGTTCATGGGTCATACACATAAGTTCTTTGGCTTCTACATTTCCTATACTATTCTTAACCTGCCCTTGTCTATTTTCTACCT
This sequence comes from Carollia perspicillata, assembly GCA_004027735.1. Lineage (NCBI taxonomy): Eukaryota > Metazoa > Chordata > Mammalia > Chiroptera > Phyllostomidae > Carollia > Carollia perspicillata. The sequence goes on from PVKM010014656.1 coordinate 18,926, forward strand.
ACCACTTCTGCTTCTTATTCCCTGTACCTTTCCCCCTATTCTCCCCACTTCCCTTCCCTGCTGATAACCCTCCATGTGATCTCCATTTCTGTGATTCTGATCCTATTCTAGGTGTTTCCTTAGTTTGTTTTCTTAATGTTCAGTTGTTGATAGTTGTGATAGTTTGTTGTTATCTTACCATTAATATTTTTGATCTTCTTCTTTTTCTTAGATAAGTTCCTTTCACATTTCATATACTAAGGACTTGGTGATGATGAATTTCTTTAACTTGACCTTAGCTGGGAAGCACTTTATCTGCCCTTCCATTCTAAATAATAGCTTTGCTGGATAAAGTAATCTTAGATGTAGGTTCTTGCCTTTCATGACTTTGAATACTTCCTTCCAGCCCCTTCTTGTCTATAAGCTATCTTTTGGGAAATAACCTGGTAGTTTTATGGGAACTCCTTTGTAGGGAATCTTCTCATTTTCTCTTGCTGTTTTTAAGATTCTCTTCTTATCTTTAATCTTGGCTAATGTAATTATGATGTGCCTTTGTGTGTTCCTCCTTGGGTCCAACTTTATTGGGACTCACTGAGTTTCCTGGACTTCCTGGAAGTCTATTTCTTTTGCCAGATTGGGGAAGTTTTTCTTCATTATTGTTTCAAATAAGTAAATTCCTTCATCAGTTTTTCAAACTGAAAAATTTCTTGCTCTTCCTTTTCTCTGTCTGGCACCACTATGATTCAGATGTTGGAGCACTTAAAGCTGTCCCAGAGATTCCTAATATTCTCCACATTTTTTGAATTCTTGTTTCTTTATTCTTTTCTAGTTGAATGTTTTTTTCTTCCTTCTGCTCCAAATCCTTGATTTGCAACCCGGTTTCCTTCCCTCCACTGTTGGTTCCCTGTACACTTTTCATTTCACTTTGCATAGCCTTCACTATTTCCTCTATTTTGTGACCATACTCAACCATTTCTGTGAGTATCCTGATTACCAGTGTTTTGAACTGTGCATCTGATAGGTTGTCTATATCTTCATTGCTTAATTCTATTTTTGAAGCTTTGATCTGTTCTTTCACTGGGCCATATTTCTTTGTCTCAGTACACCTATTATGTTGTAAGGAGTGGAGCCTTAAGTATTCACTAGGGTGGGACAACCCACTTTACTGCATTGTGGCACTGCATGTGGGGGTGTGGTCAGAGAGGGAACAGTGCTGATTGCTCAGCTCTTGGCTGACTTTTAGTCACTTCCCCCACTACCCACAAGTAAATTGGCCCCTTTGGATCTTGATTTCTGGGTGGGTGGGCTTGTGTATGTTCTAGGACCCTGTGGGTCTCTCCAGTGAACTCCCTGGTGAGGCTTGGAGTTTCTCCAACCACCACAACTCCCACAGATTTTTACAGCCAGGTTTTCTTTTCCCATGCTAGAATCCTGGGTTGTGTGGTCTATCTGTCTCCCCAGTTGTTCTCCCCAGTTTATCTGCATGACAATGTGGGATGGCCTTGTCCACTGGCTGTTGCCTTGCCACGTGTCCTCTCCACTGTGGCTTTTCATCTCTACTGCTCCTACCAGTCTGAATGAATGTTTCTTCTTTAACTCCTTGGTTTTCAGACTTCATACAGTTTGACTTTCTGGCAGCTCTGGTTATTGTTTTTGTTTTTAAGTTTGTTTTGTCCTTCATTTGGTTGTGCAAGGAGGCAAAGGGTATCTCCCTATGCCTTCATCTTGGCCAGAATTCCAAAAGCTAGTTCTTCGAAGAGATAAACAAAATAAATCTTTAACCAGACTCATCAAAAATAGCCTTCTTTAAGAGGATCAAATATATGAACAATAAAATGGCAATAAATGCATATCTATCAATAATTGAATCTAAAAAACAAAATAAACAAACAAGGAGAACAGAAACAGAAACATAGAAATGGAGAATGTTTTGATGATTACCAGTTGGGAGTGGGGTCAGAGGGATAGGTGAAAAAGTTGAAGGGATGAATAAGTACAAATTGGTAGTTACAGAATAGTCATGTGGATGTAAAACACTGCATGGGGAATAGAGTAGCCAGAGAACATACATGCAGGACCCATGGATGTGGATAACAGTGTGGGGATTCTGGAGGGAAGGGAGGCTTGCTGGAGTAGGACCAAGGGGAAAATTTTGGGTCAATTGTAATAGCATAAACAATAAAATATAATTTTTAGAAAAAGAAAAAAGGAGAGAGGGCCCAAAATGAATAAAATCTGAAATAAATAAAATGAGTTATAACTGACTCCACAAAAATACCTTGGATTGTAAGAAATATTACAAAAAAACTATATTCCCCAAAATTGGACAATCAGGACAAAATGAATAAATTCCTAGAAACATACAATTTTCCAAAAATGAATCAGGAAGAATCAAAGAATCTGAATAAATAGATTATAAGTAGTAAAGTTGAAGCAGTAATCAAAACCTCTCAGCAAACAAAAGACCTGGATTGGGTAGCTTCACAGGTGAATTTTACCAAACCCTCAAAAACTAACACCAATCCTCAAACTACTTCAAACATTTCAAGAGTAGGAAAAACTCACAAGCTCATTTTATGAGGCAAGCATTATCCTAATTCCAAACTAGATAAAGACACTACAAAGAAAGAAAGTTATAGGCCAATATTCCTGATGAACATAGATGAAAAAATTCTCAATAAAAGAGCAAACCAGATCCAGCAATACATTATAAAGATCATACATCATAATCAGGTAGGATTTATTCCAGAGATGCAAAGTTGGTTCAATATTTACAAATCAATAAACATGATACAACACATAAGAAATACAAGATAAAAATCCATGATTGATGCAGACCCCAGCTCATGGGATCTGCTACATTGTGGATGAGGCACAAGAAATTCACACAGACCACCAAGTCCTGTGGAGGAAAAGGAACAGCATGGCTTCTCTCTCAAGGGGAGAAAAAGCCTCTGCCCTTGCCTTGACCTGTCTTTATTTCTTTTCTGGGCACATTACATGATGGTCCTCATTTACTATGCACAGGTTTGCTTTAGGTGGTTACCTTTTACAGAAAACAAAGGAGATGCTGCTGCTAGTCACATCACAGAAGAAGGATATTTGCAAATGCAAAGGGAAAGGTGGTTGAACCGGTTACACTCCACACTTGGGAGTTTTAGCATGGATTTTAGGAAGTTACAGTAAGCACTTGTTGTTTCAATTCAGGGTGAGGGGGTTTTAGCAAAAGCAAGTCTCAAAGCAGCCTAGGTACATTGCAGGCTTGATTCCCCATGGGAGAACCTATACATGAGCGTGGGTCCTGTCTGGGCCCACACCACACAGAATGGTCTCCTATACATGATCATATCAATACATGTAGAAAACATGTTTGATAAAATTCAGCACCCATTTATGATAAAAACTTTCAGCAAAGTTGGAATAGAGAAAACACACCTCAACATAATAAAGGCCATGTATGATAAACCCAGAACCAACATCATATTAATGGGCAAAAACTAAAAGCATTTGATTAAGATATGAAATAAGACAGAGATATCTGCTTTTACCAATCTTATTCAACATAGTACTGGAAGTTCTAGCCACTGCTATCAGAAAAGAAGGAGCTATAAATGTCACCCAAATTTTTTAAAAAAGAAGTAGAACTCATTATTTGCAGAAGATGTGATATTGTATATAAAGAACCCCAAACATTCCACCAAAAAACTACTTGAACTGATAAATGAATTCACTAAAGTAGCAGGATAATAAATACCTAGAAATCAGTTGAGTTTTTATACACCAATAACATACTATCAGAAAAAAAAAACTAAGGAAACAATCCCATTCACAACTGCTTCAAAAAATAATAAAATATCTAGAAATAAATGTAACCAAGGAGATAAAAGACCTGTACTCAAAAAAATTATAAGACACTAAAGAAAGAAATTAAATATACAAATAAGTGTAAATATATACCCTGTTCATGAATAGGAAGAATTAACATCATTAAAATGTCCATACTACCCAAAGCAATTTATAGATTCAATACAATCTCTATGAAGATACCAATGGTATATTTCACAAAACTAGAATATTTCAAAACTTTGCATGGAACCACAAATCAGGTTACCTAATATCAAATTATACTATAAGGCCATAGTAGTCAAAACAGTTTGGTACTGGCATAAACACAAACATATAGATCAATGGGAGAGAATAAACCCGTAACTTTATGGTCAATTAATATTTGACAAAAGAAGCAAGAATATACAGTGGGGTGAAAGTGGTCTATTAAATAAATGATTGGGAAAATTGGACAGATACATGTGAAAATTTTAAAATGTACCACCTTCTTACACCATATACCAAAGTAAACCTAAAATGGATAAAAGCCTTAAATGTTAGACTCAAACCTATAAAAGTCCTGGAAGAAAACCTAGGCCATAAAATTGGACATTTCTCATAGCAATATTTTTTTTCTGATATATCACCTTGGGCTAGGGAAACAAAAGAAAAAATAAACAAATGGGACTACATCAAACTGAAAATGTTTTGCACAGCCAAAGAAAGCATCAACAAAATGAAAAAACAACCCACAGAATGGGAGAACCCCACAGATGTAATGGGAGAATATTCACCATTACATCTGATAAAGGTTTAATATCTAAAATTTATAAAGAACTTACACAACTCCTAATTTCAATTCTCTGGTTATATTTTGCTTGCTTGTTTGTTTTGTTAATTAGGTTCCAATTAAGAATAATCTGACAGTAACTAGAGGGGAGGGGGAGGGAAATAACATGGGAAAAAAGGGAAAGGGTCATAAATGAACATGTATAAAGGACCCACAGACAAAGCTAAAGGGGGGTAGGATTGAGGGTGGGTGGTGGAGGTGAATAGGATAGGGGAAAGTGGTGGTGGGAAAATGGAGACAATTGTATTCAAACATTAATAATATATATAATTATGTAATGTATATTATTCCTATATAATGTATTTTATAACACATTATGTAAATGTATTAACATATTTATATTATATATCATAATATTATATATATAAAGAACTTACACAACTCAACACCAAAAAAATTGCCAAAGACCTGAAAAGACACTTGCCCAGAGAGGATGTACAAGCGGTGAATAGACTTGTGAAAAGATGTTCAAAGTCATTAATTATAAGACGATTTCAAATTAAAGTCACAGTGAGATATAACACCTCATCTGTCAGAAAGGCTATCATCAATAAATCAAAAAATAAGTGCTGGAGAGAATGTGGAGTAAACAGAACCCTCATGCACTGTTGATAGGAATTCTGATTGGAGCACTCACTGTGGAAAACAGTGTGGTGTTACCTCAAAAAATTAAAAATGGAAGTGCCTTATACCCAGCAATTCCACTTCTGGTTATTTATTCAAAGAAACCTGAAATGCTAATTTGAAAAATATATGCACCTTTATTTTCATTGTAGTGTTATTTACTATAGCCAAGATTTAGAAGCAGCCCAAGTGTTCATCAAGTGAGTGGATAAAAACTGTTGTATATTTATACAATGGAGTACTACTCAACTGTAAAAATGGAGAATTTACATTTTGCAATACCATGGATGGACCTGAACAGTGTTGTGGGAAGTAGAATAAGTCAGAGAAAGACAAATACTGTATGATGTACTTACACGTGAAATTTAATGAACAAAAAATTAACAAACAAAATAGGAACAGACTTATAGCTGCCAGAAGGGAGGGAGTTGAAGGGGCTGGGTTTAAAAAGGTGCAGCAATTAAGCAAGCAAGCAAACAAACAAACAAATAAAGTCTCATATACAGACAGCAATATGGTCATTACCAGAAGGAAATCATGGTGCTTGGAGGCAGAAGAGGGTAAATGTAGAATAAATGGTAATGGAAAGAGACATGACTTGTGGTGGTGAGCACACAATAAAACGTACAGGTGTGTATTATAGAATTGTACACTTTAAACCTATATAATTTTATTAACCAATGTAATCCTAGTCAATTCTATAAAAAATAAAAGAGCTGGTAGCTTGAGAAGATGGAGGACTCTCATCACAATGACCACCTTAACATCTTAGTGCAGGCAGTGGTTTATATGAGCAAGAAGAGGAAGGCAGAATAAAGAAACTTGGAGGGTGTTGTGTGCTTTCATTTGAGGGTTCCTGGTGCTGTGTGAGAGTCAGCTCAGTCTTCTCCAATAATCATCTTTATCAGTTGTAGGTGAGCAAAATAAGTCATTTTGATAAACTTTGCCTAGTTATTTGTGTAAGACCAGCAAGAATGGTAATTATTTATATGGCTTAAAACATCTGCTTTGCTGGAATTCATCATAAGGAATCTTCAGATTGAACTAAAAAATGCCTCTCAAGACTAAGGAGCCAAGCTACATACCTGCCATCAGACTTTGCCTGCCATACCTACAGATTTGAGGTTAATTCCTTTCTTCTCAAGTTTCTCAAACTGTCCTGAAGTACTTTTTTTTTTGGTCTCCCAGAAAACAACTTTTGTTCCATACTTGGAAAGACTGATGTAAACAAGTAAGGAAGGCTGTTTTGCCAAGTGGATTTCATTGTCTTCCAAAGTCAATCTTAATTCCTTAAAGCTATGCATGTCTTTTTCAGAGGCAACATTTCAGTCAAGGCCTTAGTAATAAAGACAGTTTCCAACTAGGTCCTATTATAAAGAGAACAGATTATTATTGAACTTATTCAAACATATTTCTATAAAATTACTCACTAAGAGTTTCCAAATTCTGGGAGGATCAGGTAGGAGGAAAATATAACTGTTTCAATACTGCTTTAAAAGTTGAATTTATCAAATTGCTAAGTTATGTGTAGTTTAAAAGAAACAAGTTTCCTCTTATTTGGAAAAGAAAGGATTAAAAATAGCAATTGCAAACAAAACAAATCATTAAAAATTACAATTTTTATCAGCTCATTTAGTCCTGTGTAATTAAACATGTTTTGCTTATCACATTATTTCACCAATTCTCTTAACCTTGCCTGATAATTAAGAGTGATAGGGTCAGTGATAATTACAAAAAGTTTGCAAGGCTGTCAGACTCATGATTTTGTCAGTGAAATGGGTGTCTAAAGATGTTGGAAGGTATACCCCAAGTGGAAAACATTTTCTAACAGTTTCTTTGCCACTATGAGGGTATTAGACTGTGGTAGGGGGAATCTTTAACTCATCCAGAACCTACACATAACAACAAGAACATATTGATAACCAAAACCAGTAACAATTGAATAGAGTCCAGCTAAATGTACTACAGCAGATGAAGAAATGCAAAATCTGAACACATTCCAGGGAGCTGGGAAGAACTAAGTGGCTATCTTGGGTTTCCCACAGCCACTACTATTCATTTAACTTACAGCCATTGTTTATCCACCTTAATTTCTCTGATTCAGGAACAGATTGTTACCATGTTACAAGGACATCAGGATAGCAAAAGTCTGGCAATAAGGGGTCATTTTTGCAAAAACAGAATGAACTTTATCCACATGTGTCACACTGGACACTCAGGCTCAGTTGCTGTAGTGTGTCCCTCAATTTTGATGGCAGACATCTTATGTCAGTATCTCTCAGATTTCCATCAACTTCATATAATTTGGGATTGTTTATAACATATACAAATACAGCATGAAGACTCAATGTTATTTTTTCTATTTGACATTGCTTTCCATATAATTTCAACACACCAAAATAAACCTAATTAGTTTAACAGCTGTCTTTTGTAAGGAGAGAAAAGTAATCATTTCAAGTGTTCCAGGGCCTTTTTGGAATATCTGAGTTATTCCTAAGTCAAAGCTCAATTAATAATTTCAATTTTTTAAATGTATTTTATTGATCATGCTATCCCAGTTGTCGCATTTTCTCCTCTTTATTCCCCACCACCCTGCACACCCCCTCCCACCACATTCCCCCACTTAAGTTCATGTGTATGGGTCATACATATAAGTTCTTTGGCTTCTATATTTTCTATACTATTCTTAACCTCCTCTTGTCTATTTTCTACTTACCATTTATGCTACTTATTCTCTATACATTTTCCCCCTCCCTGCCTTCCCACTCCCCCACTGATAACCCTCCATGTGATCTCCACTTTTGTGATTCTGTTCCTGTTCTACTTGTTCACTTGGTTCATTTTTGGCTTTGTTTTAGGTTTTGTTATTAATAACTGTGAGTTTGTTGTCATTTTATTGTTCATATTTTTTATTTTTTTCTTAGATAAGTCCTTTCAACATTTTATATAATAAGGGCTTGGTGAGGATGAACTCCTTTAAGTTGACCTTATCTGGAAAGCACTTTATCTGCCCTTTCATTCTAAATAGCAAATAACTTTGCTAGATAGCATAATCTTGGATGTAGGTCCTTGCCTTTCATGACTTGGAATTCTTCTTTCCCGCCCCTTCTTGCCTGTAAGGTTTCTTTTGGGAAATCAGCTAGTAGTCTTACAAGAACTCCTTTATAGAGAACCATCTCATTTTTCTCTTGCTGCTTTTAAGATTCTCTCCTTATCTTTAATCTTGGCTAATGTAATTATGATGTGCCTTGGTGTGTTCCTCTTTGGGTCCAACTTCTTTGGGACTTCCTGAGCTCCCTGGACGTCCTGGAAGTCGATTTCCTTTGCCAGATTGGGAAAGTTTTCCTTCATTATTGTTTCAAATAAGTTTTCCATTTCTTACTCTTCTTCTTCTCCTTCTGGCACCCCTATTATTTGGATGTTGGAATATTTAAAGGTGTCCTGGAGGTTCCTAAGCCTATCCCCATTTCTTTGAATTCTTGTTTTTTTATTCTGTTCTGGTTGAATGTTTCTTCTTCCTTCCAGTCCAAATCATTGATTTGAGTCCTGGTTTCTTTCCCATCACCGTTGGTTCCTTGTACATCTGGATCTTTGATGTATTCTTTCATTTGGGCCTTTTTATTATTATTTTTTTGTCTCAGCATGCCTGTTATGTGGTAAGGGGTGGAGCCTTAGGTGTTTACCAAGGCGGGGCAACCCACGTCCCTGCATTGTGACAGAGTTTGTTGGAAAGGTTTCAAGAGGGAACAGTGCCACATGCTCTGGTCTGTACCAGTTTTCAGTCAGTTCCTCCACTACCCTCAATCAAATTGGGCCCTTCTGGTGCTGATTCCTGGGTTGGGTAGGTGGGTCTAGGACGCTGTGAGTCTCTCTAATGAACTCTTTTGTGAGACTGGGAGTTTCTCCCATACCCTCAACTTCCACAGGTATTTTCAGTCAGAGGCTTCGAGGCCTCATTTCCCCATTCTGGAACCCTAGATTTCTTGGTCTATCTCACTCCCTAGTTGTTCCTCCTGGTTTATCTGCATGCAAATGTGGGTTCATAATCCCACAAAAAGTTCATAATCTGCTGTCTCACTGGGTCTGCCAGCCACCATCTTGCCCACCCGGGTCCTCTAGCCACTGCCTTGCCTTGAGTACTCTCCACCCTGCTGCCTGTCTCTGCCCCTCCTACCAGTCTGGATGAATATTTCTTCTTTAACTTTTTGGTTGTCAGAATTCCATACAATTTTATTCTCTGTCAGTTCTGGTTGTTTTTTGTTTTTAAATTTGTAGTTGTACAAGGAGGCATAGTTTGTCTACCTATGCCTCCATCTTGGCCAGAAGTCTCTAATAATTTAAATTTTAGAAAGTTTGTCAAAAACATGTCAAGAGGTTTGGATATTTGACTAAATAGGATTATGAGACATTATGAAGCAATTGACCATTTAACCAAAGTAGTGATAGAATAATACAACCATAAATACATATACATAAGTTTAAGTAATTGTTAGAAAAACTTAGTTTTTATGGTTGAGGAGATTCAGTTCATTAAGTAATCAAGAACCTGATTAAAACTATGCAAAACACAAAAAA
>PVKM010014657.1:0-28744 GCA_004027735.1 Carollia perspicillata
CCCCCTTCTTGCCAAGTACTTGGTTCACATCCGTCTTAGGTAAATATTTAAATAACATCAGTTTGAAAGGCCTGATTAGTAGTCTACTACTACTAATTCCTGGGGAATCCAGTGTTTTGCTCAAAGCTGCATACTACCGAAGAGAATATATTAAACCAACAAATGTGAATCTATTAACTTGATACTGCAAAAATGCGAAGTCTGACAACTTGGTTCTTTGTGCTGACAAAATATAGAGGCAACATTGCACAGATGAGAGAGTATATGACCAGTCAAGGGTTCCGACGCAGAACCTACCTCTGATCAACACTGGGAATTCGGGCTAATCATTTGAACCTTGTACCAGCTGCGTTTTCATTTAAGTTTCTGTGTCTTAGTTATACCTTAATGGATCCTGATGATAAGAGTACTAAGCAAAAAAAGTTTCTTTGGAAAACTCTGAAAAGACATACACTTCCAGGTAGAATATAGACCAGTGAACAATATGTAATAATGTTACAAAATCTTACAGACTTGAGCCCTGGATGGTGTGGCTTAGTCACTGGTTCAATTCCCAGTCATGGCACATGCCTGGATTGCAGGCCAGGTCCCCGGTAGGGGGAGGGTGATAGGCAACCACACATTGAAGTTTCTCTCCCTCTCTTTCTCCCTCCCTTCCCCTCTGTCTAGAAATAAATAAGTAAAATCTTCAAAAAAAAATCTCACAGACTTGACCAAAGCAGATTGTTTTTCTTGAATTCAAAGCATTTTATTGCTGGAAAGGATCTCGGAGAGTAGGTACGGTCTAATTGCTTTGCTTATTAAAGCCTAGAGAGGTTGCTAAAGGCCACAGAAATTTGCCCTGATGTTTAAAATTGCCAAATGTTTAGAAAACACCTTCTCAAAACAATAATTGCACCTGGAGTTGCAAACGGAGCAGGAGGAGGGAATTTAGTTTTTTCCCCTAAGCAGGGCTTTGGTTGTTCCCAGCTTCTTTCCTTTTAAACATGAAGTGAAAGAATGTGTTTATGAGTTTTGCTGCCTGAATTTTGCCTTGTTGTTTATTTCAAGTGAAATGTTGCAATCACAACTATATTTCTCACTATGTATCTTTTTCCAATTAGTTTGGCTTAAAAACCCACACTGCTTCTTAAACATTATATACTATTTATTGTAGAAAAGGGAAACCTCAAAACGGAACAGACAACTACCTTGAGTCAATACAATTAATTCTGAAACCATATTGGAGGCTTAGAATGGCAGGATGAAACTCAGTGTGACTTTCGCTCACTTGATCCCAGCCAGGCTTAATGCCCAAACCAGCCAACTTTGTGGGAAGAGCCTTGCAATATCCTCCTAGTCAGGGTCCTCCAAGGAGACACCAGACTGAAATGAGACATGCAAGGGTTTTACTAGAAGACACCAGGGCCAGCCTCATGAATGAGCCACCCATGCACTGCATTTAGAATATATGCTTCACTGCTCTGCTGTTCCTCTCTTGAAATCCTTTTCTCCTCCATACAGAAATGGATTTACTCAGGAAAAAGAAAAGGTTACAATCCAGTGCACGAAGATGTGGCAAACCACATGCACACACTGTTGGAATTCATAATAATATTTGAACAAAGGATCCCACATTTTTATTTTGTACTCAAATTGTAAAGTTGGTCCTGGAGGAAACGCCTGTGAAAGAAAATGACTGGGGCGAGAGCCAGGGTGGGTAGACTAGTCCTGGCTGACCTCTGTACAAATCTGACCTTGAGCGAAGCTGAGAGGAGTGGAACAGGGACAGGGTGGAAGCTCCTAGACTGCGGTGCCAGCTGACGAATGTTCGGCAAGCCCATCACAGGGTAGGAATCTTCAAGCCAAGTTGGCAGTCAGAGGAACTTGGAACTCAGTGTTGCCAGGATCCTTCCTGCCTCGGCACTGCCGCTGGCTTAGTCATTGGCTGGGAGCAGCTGCGGGAGGCGTGGTTTCAGCACTGACACCAAGATGGAGTTCAGGGCAGCAGCAGGGACCCTAGGGCATTTATGCTCCCTGCTGGAGGTCTGTGAGACACAAGGTTGTCAGGACTCAGCATAACATTCTCTTAGGTCTGCCTGATGACTCTGGAGATTCCACATTAACATCAGCATCCACGTGAATTTCCTCTTGCTGCTGTAACATACTGCCACAAACTGGGTGGTTTAAAACACAAAATTTTAAAAAAATAAAGAAAATTATTATTGTTCCATTACCATTTAGTCCCATTATTCACCCCTCTCCCCTGTAATCAACACACTGTTGTCCATGTCCATGAGTCCTTTTTACTCTTTGCTCAATCCCTCCACCCCCTACAAACCCCTACTCTAGTTGTCATCCTGCTCTCTATGAGTCTCTATTTTGCTTCTTAGTTCAGTTTGTTCATTAGATTCCACACATGCATGAAATCATATGGTATTTGTCTTTCTCTGACTGGCTTATTTCACTTACCATAATGTTCTCCAGGTCCATCCATGCTGTCACAAAAGGTCAACTTTTATTCTTTTTTATTACTGAGTAATATTCCATTGTGTAAGTTTCCCATAGTTGTTTTATCCACTTATCAACTGATGGTCACTTGGGCTCCTTCCATATCTCGGTGATTGTAAATAATGCTGCAATGAACAGAGGGGTGCTTATGTTCTTTCAAATTAGTGTTTTGGGTTCCTTTGTATATATTCCCAGAAGTGAGAACTCTGGGTCAAAAGGCAGATCCATTTTGAATGTTTTGAAGTATCTCCATACTGCTTTCCACAGTGGCTGCACCAGTCTGCATTCACACCAATGGTGCAAAAGGGTTCCCCTTTCTCCATGTCATTGCCAGCACTCGTTTGTTGAATTATTGATGATAGCCATTTTCACAGGTGTGAGATGATATCTCATTGTAGTTTTAATTTGCATTTCTCTGATGATGAGTGACACTGAGAATCTTTTCATAAGTCTATTGGCCATTTGTTTGTCCTCTTTGGAGAACCATCTATTCAAGTCCTTTGCCCATTTTTTAAACTGGGTTGTTTGATTTTTGATGTTGAGTTCTGTAAGTTTTTAAATAAATTTTGGATATTAACCCCTTAATCAGATGTATCAGAGAATATATTCTCCCATTCTGTGAGTTGTTTTTTTATTTTGCTGCTGTTTTCCTTTGCTGTGCAAAAACATTTTAGTTTGATATAATCCCATTTGTTTTTGTTGTTGTTGTTGTTTTTGTTATTTGTTCGTTTGTTTCCCTTGCCTGGAAGATATATCTGACAAAATTGACACAAGCAATATCCAAGATTTTGCTACCTATTTTCTTCTATGATTTTTATGGTTTCAGTCTAACGTTTAAGTCTTCGATTCATTTTAAATTTACTCTTTTGTGTGGTGTAAGAAAGTGATCTAGTTTCATTTTTCTGAACATATGTGTCCTAATTAACTATAAAGGTGTGGATTTATTTCTGGGCCCTCTACTCTGTTCCACTGATCTATGTGTCTGTTTTTATGCCAGTACCATGCTGTTTTTATTACTGTGGCCTTATAGTGTAGTTGGATATTAGGGAGCATGATTCCTCCAACTTGGTTTTTCTTTCTCAGGATTGCTATGGCTGTGTAGGGCCTTTTGTGGTTCCATATAAATTTTAGAAACATTTGTTCTAGTTCTGTGAAATGTGTCATTGGAATCTTGATAGGAATAGCATTGCATCCCTAGATTGCTTTGGGTAGTGTGGACATTTTAATGATGTTAATTCTTCCTATCCATGAACATGGTATGTGCTTCCAGTTTGTATTTTCCTCAGTTCCTTTCTTCAGTGTCTTATAGTTTTTCAAAAACAGGTCTTTTACATCCCGGGTAATTCCTAGACATTTTATTCTATTTGAAGCAATTGTGAATGGGATTGTTTTCCTAATTTCCCTTTCTGTTATTTTGTTATTGTCATATAAAAATGCAACTGAAATCTGAATATTACTTTTGAATCCTGATACTTTGCTGAATTCATTTATCTGTTCTACCAGGTTTTTTTTTTTTTGGTGGAATCTTTGAGGTTCTCTATATACAGTATCATGTCATCTACAAATAAAGACAGTCTTATTACTTCTTCTTTTCTAATTTGGATTCCTATTATTTCTTCTTCTTGTCTGATTGCTGTGGCTAGGACTTCCAGTACTATGTTGACTGAGAGAGGTGAAAGCAGACATCCCTGCCATGCTCTCAATCATAAGGGGAGTGCTGGTAGTTTTTGCCTGTGGAGAATGATGCTGGGAGTGGGTTTGTCATATGTGGCCTTTATTGTGTTCAGCTATGCTCCCTCTATTTCCACTTTGCTGAGAGTTTTTTATCATAAATGGGTGATGGATTTTATCAAATACTTTTTCTGCATCTGTTGATGTGATCATGTGGTTTTTATTCTTCATTTTGTTTATGTGGTGAATCACATTTGTTGATTTGCAAATGTACCAACCTTGCATTCCAAGAATAAATCCCACTTGATCATGGTGTATGATCTTTTTGATGCAATGCTGCATTCAGATTGCCAATATTTTGTTGAAGATTTTAACATCTATGTTCATCAGGGATATTGGCCTATAATTTCCTTGTTTTTATAGTGTCTTTATCTGGTTTTGAAATTAGGATAGTGCTGGCCTCATCAAATGAGCTTGGGAACCTTCCTTCCTCTTGAATTTTTTGAAATAGTTTGAGAAGGGGAGGTGTTAGTTTTTCCCTGAATGTTTGGTAAAATTCACCTGTAAACTCATCCAGTCCAGGGCTTTGGTTTGTTGAGTGTTTTTTGATTACTGCTTCAATTTCACTAGTGTAATCTGTCTATTCAGACTCTCTGATTCTTCCTGATTTATTTTTGGAACATTGTATGATTCTAAGAATTTATCTATTTGTCCAAGTTATCCAATTTTTGGCATGTTATTGTTCAAAATATTTCATTGCAATCTTTTGTATTTCTTTGATGTCAATTGTTGTTTCTCCTCTTTCATTTCTGTTTTTATTTATTTGGGTCTTCTCTCTTTTTTTCTTGATGAATTTGGTTAAAGGTTTGTCAATTTTGCTTGTCTTTTTAAAGAACTAGCTCTTAGAATCCTTTATCTTTTGTATCATTTTTTAGACTCTATTTTGTTTATTTCTTTTCTGATCTTTATTATTTCCTTCCTTCTACTCACATTGGGCTTTGTTTGTTGTTCTTTTTCAAGTTCCTTTATGTGTAAAGTTAGATTGTTTATTTGAGCTTTTTCTTGTTCTTTGAGATAGGCCTATAATGCTATGAATTTCCCTTTTAGGATTGCTTTCTGTGTCTCTCACAGATTTTCAATTGTTTTGTTTTCATTTTCATTTGTTTCAAGGTATCTTTTGACTTCTTCCTTAATCCCATTGTTGACCCATTCATTGTTTAATAAAATGTTATTATTTAGCTTCCATGTCTTTGTGTGTTTTTGAGTACTCTTCTCATGATTGATTTCTAGTTTACTAGTACTGTGGTCAGAGAAGATGCTTGATATGATTTCAATCTTAAATTTATTGTGACTTGTTTTGTGTCCTAACATTTGGTCTATCCTAGGAAACGTTCCATGTGCTCTTGATCTTGTGAGTCATTTAAAGCCACTATCTCCTTGTTGATTTTCTGCCTGGAAGATCTGTCCATTGATGTCAATGGGGTGTTAAAATGCCCAACTATGACTGTATTTCTGTCTGTCTTTCCCTTTATGTCCATCAAGATTTGTTTCACATATTTAGGTGCTCCTATTTTGGGTATGTAAATGTTTACCACTGTTATATCCTCTTGTTGGATTGTTCCCTTTATCATTATGTAGTGTCCTTCTTTGTCTCTTACTATAGCCTTGGTTTAAAGTCTGTTTTGTAGGATATAAGTACTGCTACACTAGCATTTTTTCTTTTCCATTTGCATGAAATATATTTTTTCCACCCCTTTACTTTTAGTTGTTATATATCTTTTGATCTGAGTTGTGTCTCTTGGAGGCAGCATATGTTTGGGTCTTGTTTTCTTATTCATTCAGCTACCCTATGTCTTCTTGTTGGAATGTGTAAGCCATTTACATTTAAGGTGATTATTGATAGATACGTATGTAGTGCTATTTTACTGTTAGACTGTTTTCCTTTATTTTTTTTTCTTTCTCTTTTTCTTCTTATTCTTGAAGCAAGCCCTTTAACATTTGCTGCAGTACTGATTTGGTTTTAAAAAAATGTGCTTAGCTCTCTATTGTTTGGGTAGCTCCTTATTTTCCCTTTGATTTTAAATGATAGCCCCACTAGGTAAAGTTGCCTTGGTCTTAGATCCTTGCTTTTCATCACCTTGAATATTTCATGGCACTCCCTTCTGGCCTGAAATGTTCCTGTTGAGAAATCAGATGCCAGTCTAATTGATGCTCCCTTGTAGGTAACTACCTGCTTTACTCTTGTAACTTTTAAGATTCTTTCCTTGTCTTTAAGCCTTGTCATTTTAATTATGATGTGCCTTGGTGTAGGCCTCTTTGGGTCCAACTAGTTTGGGACTCTCTCAGCTTCCTAGACTTGTGTGTCTTTTTCCTTCACCAGATTAGGGAAGTTTTTGATCTTTATTTATTCAAACAGGTTCTTTCATTTGGGGCCTATTCTTTGTCTTCCTATTGTGTCTGCCTCTCTGTGTTTTTTCTATGTGTGAGGTAGATCTGCAAATACTCTGCTATAGACCTTTGGCAAACCCTGCCTGTGACTGGCCCTGGGCAACATTTTGGAGCTGTCAGTGATCCACAGCACGTGGTTCCCTCTGTTGGGTGTGATTCTGTGCAGAAAGAACCAGGCCCCGCACCAGACCCAGCTTTACCAGTACCAGGCCTGGGCGAGGGTCAGCTAAAATCGTCGAGCTCCCCAAAACCCATCTCTGCCTGCAGGCTTTCTCTTATGCTTAAAGAGCAAAAGTCTTCTAGCTGCACTCCTCAGCTGCAGGGCTTAAGCACCACAGGGTGGGGAGTAATACCTGTGATGGCGCTTTTGCTTCCCTTCAGGCAATTGCCACTTGGAGGGGAGTGCTCTGCCTGAGAAAGATGGCTCCTGCAGTATGGGGGATGACTCAGCGCAGGGATCCTAGCAGCTGTTCCTTCAGTTCTCTCCCCCGATCTGCCAGCCCCCGACTCTCTTCACGCACCTGTAGTCCTCTGCCCTCCCTCTGCCTGTGCCCAGGATAAGTAACTGCAAACAAAATTTTGTGTGTTGGCCATTTATGAGGCTCTCTGTGTCTCCAGCACTGTGTCCCTGGTGGATAGAAACCCTGCTGCTTTTTCACAGCTGGATGTTATTTTGGTTCCTTTCCCTGTTCTTGTGATGTAGGCTGGGGAGCCCAACTTGGGGTTAGACCCCACACATCTTAGGGGAAACCCCCAGCTGCTGAAATATCCCTCCAGACCTTCAGCTGCTGCCTGCGGGAGCCCTCTTGCATCTCCACAATCCCTACCAGCCATGTTGTGAGGATGTGGGTTCCTCCATCTATCCATGGTTATAAGGCTTCTCTCCAGCTAGTGTTCAGTTTATTATTCATGATGATTTTTTTCTTTAAATTCATGTTTGGTCCCGGGAGGAAGTTAGTATAGCTTCCACTTACTCCTCTGTCATCTTGGGTCTCAAAACAACACCATTTTTTTATGTTATAGTTCTGCAAGCCAGAAGTCCAACATGGGTCTCATTTGTCCAAATCAAGATGTCATCAGGGCTATGGTCTTTTCAGGTAGTTCTAAGGAAGAATGTATCTTTTTTTCAGCTGCTAGAGGCTTGCATTCCTTGGCTCATGGTCTCATTTCTCCACCTTCAAGGCAGCACTGTTGCATCTCTGTGTGTCTTTATTCCATAACCAGGACCTCCTCTGAGCGCAGCAGGGAAAAGTTCTCTTGTTTTAAGAATCCATGCAATTAGAATGGGACCACCTGGATAATTCAGGACACTCTCTCCATATCAAGGTCCTTAATTTATTCACATCTGCAAAATTTCTTTTGCCATGTAATGAGATATATTCACAAGCTCCAGGGGTTAAAATGGGACACTTTTATGGGCCATTATTTCAGCTGCCACACTATTTTTCCCTTCAAATTAGCTTCCTTCCCAAATTTCTCTCTCATTTTTTTTCTTTTATTGCAAGAGGGTGTTTTGTTGTTTTTGTGACCAGTTAGGCAATGAAAGAGGTGGCAGTTTGTAACCTATACTGTGAACATAAATGATGTCAAATGGATTAAATGCATGGATGAATGAATGAATGAATGAAGCACTCTGTGTCACCTCAAGCTAATGATAGGACATGTGGAAAAGTTACAAATTCATTCATTATGTATCTGTGTGTCGCATAATTTCATTTTAAATATACTTTCATTCTCAGCTTTACACTTACATTGCCTTGGGAGTGCTTTAAAGCCCTGATACACAGGCACACAAAGTACCAATTAAATCAGAAACTCATCCATGGTTTAAAACACTTCTGGGTGATTCCAACTGTAGCCAGGGTTAAATGTTTTACATGTTTTAAACGATGTTACATATATTTTCAACTTGGGTGATGACAAGTGACAAGCTTTTAACATTAGACTGTGCTCTGTGTATTGATTAACTTGATTTATAAGATCTTAATAGACTGATGGATAGTAAATACTTTCATTTATCAAAGGCAACCCATGACCTATAGTCAAAGACTTAAAGACACCAATTGTTTATTTGCCTGTTTAGAATAATAGAGGGCAAGCTATGATTTTGTTCACATTCTCTCTGTCAAAGTCTTTACTGTTTTTAAAACCTGAAATGTATTAACATTATTGGACTTAGAAGCAAAATAAGGAACAGACTAAGTAGATATTAAAATTGGAGAAAATAGAAAAATAATTCACAAATGGAATACTTAGAATATACATAACATGTGTATAATTCACAATTGTAATTAAGAAACTGTGGGACATTTACTTTTTCTGGTGTTAAATTTCTATGATCTTAAGTTTTGCTGCCACTGGGTATTACTTTAAATTGGATAAAACAACACCACTTCAGCACACTTTGGGAAGTATTTGGAGATGTCATAAAAATAATCCCAAAAAAAGACTCTGGGGCCAGACATGCAAGGGTATCACTTCAGACAAACCTGAGGAGCGATTTGACCCAGCATCAGGGAGAACGGAAAGAGAGTTTCAGTCATTTGCTTACTTAACTATTTTTAAAGACATAATTAGTTCTATTGAATTATTGCAGTGGAGGAAAGAGAAATATGAGAACTAGGGCGAGGTAAGAGGGAAAATAAAGGCAGTAGTAACTCAACTTGAAAATTTCAAGAGTTTGTAACCCTGGCCTTCTGGCTCAGTTGGTTAGAGCATTGTCCCACTATGCCAAGGTTGTGGGTTTGATCCCTGGTCAGGGCACATATGTTTCTCTCTCTCTCTCTGACTTCCTCTTTCTCTAAAAAACAAACAGACAAAAATAGATTTTAAAATAATTTTATGAGTTTAATGTTGAAACAGGTACCATGTTGATTTAATGGGTTGCTTTCTTTGGTTTATTGCTCAGCACTAAGCAGGAGGTTTGGGCCCATGTATGGAAGAGGGCTTGGTGGGTTCAGTGTACCTGCTTGGCTCTGTTCCTGGTGCTGCTCAGGGTCAGGTGAGGCCAGGTGCAGACAGAAGAGTGGTGCTGCTGGTCTCTGTGCTTGTTCTTCACCAACGATAGCTTCACCTACCACCCCAGGCTCCCACTCAGCTGTGGTAAAATGGATTTGGTCCCCACCCCCAGAGCCTGTAAAGGTACTTGGCAGAGAACAGCAAGGATGTGTCGCACTGTGGACAGAATGCTGAGACTCATTTGTCCTCTTCAGTGCATGGTCAGGTGCATAAATAACTTCTATTTTCCAGCCATTTTGTTCAATGCACTTCACCGCTTCACAACTTCCGAGTTCTTAAGCAAGGACCCATGAAAGGGAAATGTTGGATTACTTTATTTTCCCCCCCGTCACAAAGAATTTGATTCATCCCCTTTTCTCTCTACCTTTTGTTCTCGACTTCCTCCCCCAAAGGGACTACAGAAACATAGCAGAAGGAAGAATCTTTGGGACCACCTTTAGGATATAATGCATTTCTTTCTAGATATTTTCTCAAACTGTGAAGCAGATAATATAGCATGGTTTCGGGTATGACACCTCCCCAACTTCCTGTCTGGCCACTCAGGGTATACCTGAGGAAAATCAGTTACTAGAAAGTACAGTATTTCTTGGTAGAAAACTTTTATCTCTGAGATTACTAACACTGTTTGTGGCTGATGCATCATTCTGAGTAAGTAGAAGAAAGCTCTTCTCCTTACTAGTGCGATGCAATACTCATCTCCTTCCAGCAAACGGAATGTTTTCCTTGTACACTTGTTTTTGCAGTTCTCACTGAGTGTAGTCATTTTCTGTGTTCATGGTAAATTTCGGTGAAAGATTGTGAAGTGGCCACATTTGGGGGATTGATGAAGTGTTCCATTCTCCCCTTATAAATTCACCCTGAAGTACACAGATTTTCTGGGAATCTTTTTCCATGAAGAGAGCTGTATTAGTCTCCTATTAGTTAACATTTATGATGAAAACAACAATAAAATTTATTGTCTGGAAATGAAAATATCAATCCCTCATACCCAATTTGTCTGCTGGGCTTGGTAAAACCCCAATCAAAACTGAGTCAATCAGGAATGACCTCATAGGGTCACTAACTGCAAAATTAATTCTGGTTTTAATAATATATGTCTCTAATTTATACCTAAAAAGTGTGGACCACCTGTGTTGTTGACTGGTTGTGATCATCTCAAGACCTTAGGGATTTGTATCAAGAGAAAATCCAGACATGCAGGATACGTGTTTCTCTAAAGAAATCTTATAAAAATTATTTTCTCAATTGAATCTAAGTTACTGACTTTTTATTTTGTAGAGCCCTACAACTTGTAGCTCTGCAATGATTGAATATATGTTTGTGATTTCTTTTCACTAGCCTCTTTCCTTATTACCCTTCTCCGATGACACCATTCCTGCAGTGCAACCACAAGCCTTAAAAGCACATTCGCTGGCAGGGCTGTGTTTGGCACTGGGCTGTAGCTTACAGTGATACAACTTTATAGAAAATAGCAGAATTAATCAGATATATTCTGGTGAGCCCAAAGTGAATGTTTATGATTATTGTCTAAAGCCAAACAGGAAAATGTTAAAGCAATAATAAATATGCGCTCTCTCATTCCAATATACCAGCTTAGGCAAATTTTTGGCTGGAAAAGCATAAGTGAGTAATTAGATAATTGCTGCCTTGATTGAGCTTAATAGGAAACATTTCAATTAGGCTAAAACTACACAGAAAGGAAGTGGGTTTTTTACAAAGGGAAACATTCCTTGTCATGCAACTGTCAGCTTGTGCCCACACTAAGAGATGGGATTAAGTGGATCTCTGCAAAGGAAACAAAAAAGAAATGATTGCAGTAATTAGACCTATACTTAAACATTGTGTCTTCTGATAGAATTTCTTGATGATTCTAGCTTCGATAACGCAGCCCCTATAAATGTCTTGCCTGTAACAAATTACTGCTTTAACTCTGTGGCAAAACAAGTTCCTGGAAAAAAAAAAGTTATGATTTTCTCATACTACAAAAACTAACATTCTAGAATTGCAGTTCTCTTCGCCAAGCCACCTGCATGCTAGCAAATAATCAGAAAAGCCGTTTGGGGCTTGTTTGCATGGTTAATAATTTCTCCTTAGTATACCTTGAGTATATGTATCCAGTTGCTGACTCAGGGCTTGAGCCAGATGTAAAAAGCCTCCTTTCTCAGAATGAGCATCCAAGGTTCAGTGCTATTCTCAATATCCTGGGAGTTCAGGTAGTGATATGACCTCTCTGACATGTCAGCATAGGGGTTTTATCCATTGGGAGGGCACATGGGTCCACCCATATGTGGTTAAATTCTTGTCGATGATGTAGTTACTGATGCTGTATTGCAGCCTGTAGCAAGCTGCAAAGTGCCCAGCCCAAGGCCTCACAGGTACAGACATTTAATAAGCCATTAATATTATTTTGCTATTGCTATATATGAAAAAGAAAATAGTTTGGGCTCCTGCTAAATGAGAAAAAGAGAAGCTACTGATAGAACATCAAACTACTACATCATCTCCATAGAAATGTGATATGTCCCCCAAATCTCACTAGGACCTTGTCAGGGCAAACACAGGTCTCACTGAAGGTGTACAGAGTCCAAGACGCCGATGGTACTGACACAGCCCCAAAGCAGTTCATTGTTCTGTCTCTCTGGGGGTTGCCCGATTCTCCACCTGTGTACCTGCTGTTACAGCAGAAGCAGCGCCAACAGCCCAGGTTGGGAGATGGCAGCATTGAAGAGACCATTAACTTTGTACTATGTAGTGGTTAAGGGCATGGGCTTTGGAATCGGGTGGGCCTGGTTTTTAATCTGGGCTCTGCTACTAGCTGTGTGACCTCTGGCATGTCACTCAACTTTTTCAAACCTCATTTTCTTTGTGTATAAAATGGGAATAATGATATTACCTCCCTCCTAGTTGTGAGGAATTAGTCACGTAATGCTGGTAGGACCTTAGCATAGTGAAGCACTCAAAAAGCCTCAGCTCCTGTTATCACCAGAGGGCAGGGGTTCTCATAACAGAGCGCAGTACTTAAGAAATGCTTTTTGAAGTCAATGGTGCCCAGGGTCTGCTGCCGCAGGCCCTTCTTTACCCAGCAGCCAAGTTTATAAGTATTGAATGGCATGGGCCAGGGCCACCTCTCGTCTGCTTCAGTCTGGAAGAATGTAAGGCTGGTGTGAAGCTAAAGGAGCCAAAACAAGGATGAGCTGCAACCCTGCATCAGGTGGCCACTGTTACCAGCCCGTCAGCGTTATTCAGCGGTCAGGCAGATGGGCCATCTCCCATTGTGGTCAGCAGCTTTGTAGGGAAAGCAGTGCTCCTTGCTTGTCCCCAGGTGAAGCCGTCCAGTACGTGATATTCTTTCAGTGCTAGACACTAAAAATGCTCCATGAACTATTTACACTATTAGGACTTTAACATAAAACAGGCTTCAGTTGTAATTAACGTTCTAGCATTCACTTCAAGGGAAAACTGGAAGCCGTTGAACGGAATGGTTTGCATCACATTTCCTGGCACATGGTGATAGGAGCTCCAAGCCCACGACTGTAGGTTCAGGAGGTAGGGACATGTCTGATTTTAGATTCTCAAACTAAGATTCTTACAAATCACTACTTTGTAATTTCTATAATAGGCAAGGTAGTGAAAGTTTCTTTTGGGGTATAAATTTAGAAGCGTTTCATGCACCCCATACAGAATGATTTTTCTTTCTTTTTTTTCCTTTCCTCAAAACCAACCATGGTAGATTAAATGAAAAGGAATTTCAGAATTTCATTTAGTAGGTGAGACTTTAGTTGTTTTTTTTTTCTTTAGGCTGGTGGCCTGCTAAATGAGGAAGTTGGGGAGGACCCACAGATGGATTCCACAGAGAGAGCGGGGACCGGTTCCGTATGGGGAGAGGGGGGGACAGCGATGCCAGGAGCCGGGGGCGGTGGTTGTGTGTATTGATAGGCCCTTGCTTGTCTTGAAGGGCTGAGAGAGATTCGTCCCCCTGTCCCCATTTGTCCTTAGACTCTTTATGATTAATTTCCCCACGTGGAAACGTCAGCCTGAATCTCAAGTGGAACACCTACTTTTGTGGAAAGACTCAGGTGCCGCGTGCGCCCTGCAGGACAGCAACTGCCCGTCTTTCCTGTTGTGGTCTTTCACGTGCGGTCGGCATTCGGCACCGCCTGCTCTCGCTAGGAACCTTCTACTGAGAGTTCGGCTTTGTGACAGCAGCTTGACTTGCTGCCAGAGACGCTGGAAACGAAGGAAGTTTAAGATAAATATCAGTGGTGATTTTTTTTCTTGGTCACTCTCTCCTGCTCCCTCTTTTTTTTAAAAAGGAAAATCATATGTTCATATCCTAACTTGTCCCTATAGAGGGTCAATTACAACCAGTTGGCTGTAAATCCAATCCAAGAAAAACACTGAGAGAAGGAACTGTAGCCCTGGATGCTGAGGGTCTCCAGGATCACTGTAAATGTTAAGAACGTGTCAGCTGTGAACTCCGAGCCTTTAAGCAATATTTTAAGACCCAGCACTTCCCAGCATGGCCCCAGATGAATAAAAATTAGCCAAGCATTTTTGTATGGTTAGGTATTTTTTTTTCTGGAAATTTTTAAAAAGTTAAAATAAAGTTTCAATTAAGAATTCATAAATAATGTTATTAAGAGTTATTAGCAGGCTGTCCATAGTCAAAATTAAGCCGTAAAAAATTGATCAGGTTAAGTTCTTTTCCTACCCGAGGTCTTGACATCATCATACCTCCACTATCGTGTACCGAAGCAACTGCCACCTTTTACCACTCCTGCCCTTCGTATCTAGAGGAGAAATAGTACATGTTAAGAAAAGGGGTCTTTATAAAGTTCTTGGTAATAATAATAATTATAATAATAACATTCTACAAATTAAAAAGTGTTCTGGAGCCCATGGCGAACCTTTTTGACAGCACCTAAACCCTGATTCTTGCACATGTAGGTAGCTTGGAAAACTGAAAATGTTAAGAGGACTTATCGTACCGAGGACGACAAAGGCTCTGCGTCGCAGCAGCCGGTGCTCACTTCCCAGGGAGAGCAAATGGCAAAGCAAACATTTTTTGGCCCTTCATCCAGGTGAAAACGGAGATCTGATTTCTTCGTCCTGCATATACATACAATATGAAATATGATCATTTGAAAATGAGAGCAGTAAAGACCCTGTGCCAAATGGCAGTAATTGCTTTAAAAAAAACCCTGATTTTTACATTCTTCGAGGCATTTGTCTTCTATCTCACATGCTTCTTGAAGACATTCTGGTGATGTGCTAGACTTCTAGGTTTGCAATTCTTGTGTGTTTGCAATGTATGAAAGTAGGAGGCTTTCAAAGGGCTGTCCTAGGGAAGTGGGCATCCAGGACACAAAAGCAAAATGGGCAGTTTTCATAAGCTATTTCATTGCATGCCAATTAGTTAGAACTGTGTGATGGTTAGCAAGTAATTGAACCTTGGTAGGCCTTAGCTCCTAATCTATAAATCGAGGGTGTTTAATTAAAGGTTTAGATGACCATTTCCAGCTTTTACATTCCAGAATCTGTGAATCATGTTATCCATTAAATCTCAACCTTGGCAGTGAATCAGAATCAACTAGGGAGCTTTAAAAATTACAGATACCTGGGCCCCGTCCCACAGAGGTTCCAATTCAGTAGGTCTGGGTGAAGCTTTTAAAAGCTTTTAAACAGTAGACATACAACCAGGGGTGAGATTACAATACACAGTTAAATCATTGCCAAGCCCTTCTGTGTTCCTAGACTGAACAACCTGATCTAATTGGCATGCGATGAAATAGCTTATGAAAACTTCCCACTGTGCTTTTGTGTCCTGGATGCCAACTTCCCTAGGACAGTCCTTTGAAAGCCTCATACTTTTATACATTGCAAACACACAAATATCCAATATATCAACTTACCAGTCCGGTAAATTGTAGGAGGGTATGTATACTAACTATGACCTCTGGAGACAGCATATCCTGTGTCACCTAGGTCATAAAATTCTCTTAAGGGTAGATATTCAAGCATGACAGGAAGGACTAATTAGGGAATAAAAAAAATCAGGCAATTTTATATTTAATCCATTTAATCAGATAGGCATCAAAATGCTGTGTTATAGATAAGGAAAAGAAGTCTCCACCAGGCTTACCTCTCTTACCCAAGATTACACAGATAACAGGAATGGAACATTACTGTTACATCTAACTCATGAGCCTCTGGTCTTCCCCACAAGCCTAGGTTGCCTCAGGGATGGATAGAAGGGCATTCTACGTGAACTGGGCTTTTCAGGTGCTCCTGTGGTCATTCTTACACAGACCCGTCTAGTTGGAGGGCTGTCCATGGTGTCCTCAGTCTCCATTTCATAATTCAAGAGACCTTTAGGTTGCAACTTTAGAAAAATAATAAAAGAGAATACTTGCAAATGGTCAAACCCAAGTGGAAGAACCATGGTAAGGACGTGATAAGACCAGCTCTCTCATCCCAACTGGAAGTAGTATAAATTATTACTGTCTCTCTGGAAAGTCATTTGGCAGTATATATCAGGAATCTTAATTACATTCACATTTCTTGACATAGTACTTCTACTTCTAAGAATCTGTTTTTGGAGAATAATCATTAGTGTGGACTAGCATTAAATAAAAAATAATATCCTTTGGAACATTATGAATAGTTGGAAAAAAGGGGAACAATCTAAATATTTAGTGAAGGTGAATAGTTCACTATAGTTAAGTACATCCATATGATGAAATATTATGTAGCATCAAAAATAATGCTTATGAAGAGATTTTAATGAAGTGAGGAAATATTAATGATATTATGTGAAAAAAAGACACCAAAATATATGGTATGATCTCAGCTATGAAAATAAAGGATGTAAGCATTAAAAACTCCAAAATGTTAACAGTAGTATCTCCAGGTATTAGGATTATAAATACAGTTTCTTTATATTTTTTTATGCATATACTTTTTTTCTAAAATGATAGTGTATTATTTTAAACATTAAAACATGCTCAGAAATAAAGAATCACAGTTTGGCTAGAAAAAGAGCTGGAGAGGACTATGGCAGGCATAGTAGACTAGAGACCTGAGTTCTAAATAAATCTAAGCAAGCCCCCCCAAATGCCATTGACTTGACAGAAATCCTTTCTTTCTGGGCTACATTCCCCCCCTGTTTAAATTAGGAAAGTGAATCAAAGGAATGTTAAAGACCTTCTTATCTTTAAGATTTTTTAAAAAATTTATTCTTATCACAACCTTGTTATGAAGAATTCCTATTTTCTGATAAGAACAAAATAGAAGTGTTGCCCAGTAATTTCTCTAGTCTGACATTTTTTCTGCCTTGAAACGGTAACCAGGCTATCATGGAGATTCCCACGGTGTTTCAAGGGCTTTAATAGTTTTGTGACATAGGGAAACATCAATTTGATAAGCATATGGACACATCATGGCAAGGTATAGCTGATCAGATACTCTGAAAGTATCCACTATTCAGTACAACTATTTCTAGATAAATTAGAAGCCAGTGAAAGTCTTCAGTGTTAAAAAGCGAAGGAATGAAACACAAAGAGCAGCCAAAAACAAAACAAACAAACAAAAATCAAGTAACACAAAAACAAAACAAACAAGCCAAACACCCACTCTCCACAGAATTCCTCCCTTCATCACCAGAGAACTGAAATCAGAAAGGACAGCAGTAAATCATGGCGTCAGGAGACGGAGGTGGAAACTT
This sequence comes from Carollia perspicillata, assembly GCA_004027735.1. Lineage (NCBI taxonomy): Eukaryota > Metazoa > Chordata > Mammalia > Chiroptera > Phyllostomidae > Carollia > Carollia perspicillata. Next base: position 17,351 of record PVKM010014657.1, read on the forward strand.
GCTGTCATACGAGGTTGCTAACCTGAAACTTCGGAACGAGCTAGGTTGCTCTGCCAGGGAGTTTACGTGATCTCATACTAGTTATGTCTTGGGCTCCTGGTGGAAGGAAACCCAAATCCCCTGTAGGAAAGCGACCTCACTGTGGACCTTCAGGATTCTCACAGATGGAGTCCAATTAAATATGAGTTCATCAGGATCTGCCAAGTAGGGTGGAGGCCCGGCAGGGTCAGGACACTGGTGACAGACAGGTGGGTTGAGAAAATAAGTGAATGGATTAAGGATAATGGGAATAATAGTTCTCATTTTTGGAAATGGGTATTCCTGATATGAAAAGAGAAAAATATAGAATGTACCTTGTGGCATTAAATTAAACTGCAGATGCTGGGTGAATGTATGGCTTTCAATATATGTAGATAGATGTAGAAATAAATCAAATGTAAAGTTGTGTGTCTGTAGATATGCATGTATGCATTTGCATAGCATACTTATGTTTTGTTGTTCTGTCCACTAGAAAGTTTCCGAGAGATCTCAGTAGTAAAGAACACACCTAATATCTAGATCTTTACTTTTAATTCCTGTTCTTCACTAAGAAATACTTAGAGCTCTTTGGAGAAATGGCTTGATTTCAAGATTTGAGGCAGGAATGGTTGTAGGGGGGCTCCTCCTGCAGAGTGCCCCGCCCCTGCCATCACGGATGAAAATAATGCTACCAAGACAAGATCTGCTTGGGGTGGAAAGGTGGCCAATCTCTTAAAGGAGAAGGGCCGAGGACCTTTTCCTCAATGGGCTTTTATTGGGTTCATTTTGCACAGAAATACAGGTAAAGCTCATCAATCATGGTCAGGCAGTAAGGGTCAAACAATAGATAACAAAGAACTCTGAGGGCCTACTTTGAGTCAGGGTCAGATAGCTAAAGAGCTATAAAACTTTGAGGAACAAACTCACTTCTTGCTTGGACCCTTATTTAATTGAGAGCATTCTAAACAAAGCAGGTTTCATGGGATTTTACATATTCTTTCTTAGGCCTGATTGCCCTAGGGAACCTGCCCTTTCCAGCACAGGGTGGTACCCACCACCAACATTGTCTCAGGCCTAAGGCATTGTCTCAGGCTTAAGTCAGGCAGGGGAAGTAAGGCAGCCAAGAGGTTAGAAGACATCTTATAGACAGAATGAGGACTCAGGCTATGTCAGAATAGTCGGGGAGCGAGGGTCCATCACCCCCTCTTTGCTGCAGCCCCCCAAGTCCTTCCTTATGGGCCTTCAAAGTGATTGTGTCTGGCTTAGGTTGCTCCCCCTCTGAGGGGTCTTACCCATCATTGACTAACCGACCAAGCACTGGCGGCCAGAGATGGATGAAGTAAAAGGAGCAGAAGCAGTGCTTCTGCCAGGGAGATAAGCTTTGTTTCTTTGGTGGCTTACAGCCTGGAGGTTGCTTATTCAGCCTTAGCCACAGTGGTGGTGGTAGGGGGAGGGGCGGTGGTTACAACTCCTGAAACCAGGCAGAGCGGTTCCCAATGGATGGTATAAGGATAAGCTTGGAGTATCTTATACCAGAAAGTAAGGATATACTCAATGAATGATGGGGATATGGAAACAAGATATAGAAAATAGTTCGAAGGGATTCTAATTGGCCAAATCTGGGACAATTTGAGCATTAAGATAAAAGTACTAATGGATTCTATCACATTGAATAAAATAAGAATCTATGAATTCTCACTGATAAATAAATAAGAACATGGAGATAAGAGAAAGCTCTATAGTAGAATGATTACTATTAAATATATAAGGGGTAATATATTTAGAAAATTATAGCAACCACTATAGTAATAATTAAGTCAAGAAATAGTAATATGGCCCTGGCCAAGTAGCTCACTTGGCTAGAGCATTGTCCTGATACACTAAGGTTGCAGGTTTGAGCCTTGGTCAGCCACATACAAGAATCAACCAACGAATGTATAGATAAGTGGAACAAAAATTCAGTGCCCCCCACACTGTCTCTCTTTCTCAAATCAATCTTTAAAAAAAAAGAAATAGCAATATATGCTAAAACTTGACACCGTTTGCCTCCCATGTTTCCCTGAGGTAAAGCCTTCATAGTTTTAGGATTTGAATATTAACATGAAAAAACATCATAGAAACCCAAACTGAGAAGCATTCCACAAAAGTCACTGACTCGTAATCTTAAAAATGATAACATCATGAAAATTAAGGAAGGATTAAAGAACTATCTGAGACTGAAGAGACATAAGAACTAAGTGCATTGAGTGATCTTGGTTGTATTCTTGCCATGTTATATACTTTAGTACGTAACTGAGACATTTGGAGAAAATTTTAGGATCTCTGGGTGGGGGGTATAGGAGAATTCTAATTCTTGCTGTTCTTCTCAGTGTGAATTTATTTCAAAATAAAATATTTTTACAAAATCATTAAGCCCTGGCTGGTGTGGCTCAGTGGATTGAGGATGGGCCTGCTAGCTAGAGGATCGCGGTTCGATTCCCAGTCAGGGCACATGCCTGGGTTGCAGGCCAGTTCCCAGCAGGGGATGCACAAGAGGCAACCATACACTGATATTTCTCTCCCTCTCTCCTTCCCTCACCCTCTAAAGATAAATAAATAAAAAAATATTTAAAAAATTATTAAATAATTTTAAGATATCATCAAATAAGCCATTAGAAACAAAAAAACAAGAGACTTAAACTTATGAAGGTTTATATATTTGAATTATAAGGTAAAATTTTTAAACACTGTTATAAAATATTTAAATAAAAGTTGAAAAATAAAATGTGCACAGGAATCAGGAGACTTTTTTAAAAGTACTATTCAGGTTAGACAAAGAATTACATTTGTAAAAGTGAAAATTAAAAGTGGATGTTAAAAAATCAACGTACAAGCCAGACAGAAGGTCAAAGAGTTGGAGATAATATTAGTGAATGGGAAGGAGCTAAAGAAATTATCAGAGTGGGGCTCAAGGGGATAAAAAAGATTAAAAATAGAATTGAGAATTAAGAGCGGTGGAGAATGCAATGTAAAGGCCCACTATGTGTCCATTAGCATGTCCAGATGATGTAATAGGAAAGCAGCAGCACTGAGAGAAATTGCTGATGTCTAAAACAGATGAAAAACATAACTCCACAAGTAAAGGTAGCGCCACCATATACCCAGCAGAAATTTTTTCAAGTCTATACATACATATGTCATAATAAAACTGCAGAACACCAACAACAAAGAGAAGAAACAGCCAAAAAAAAGAGAGAAATTGTCTGAAAGGGAGTGGAAGTTGGCAATGAGTATACTTTTAAACAGCCACAGGGAAAGCCTGGAAACCATGGAATAACATTTATACTGTGCTGTCAACTTAGAATTTTGTAACCAGCCAAACTTTATTTTAATAATGAGGATGAAGTGAAGATACATTCACATGAAAACAGAGTTTGTCTGTAGTAGTATTATGGACTGACTTGTTTACTCCCCAAATTCCTACATTAAAGCCCTAACCCCAGTACCTCAGTATGTGAATATATTTGGAAGTAGGACCTTGAAGAAGTAATTAAATTAAAATGAGACCATTTGGGTGGGCCCTACTCCAAACTGTCTGATGTCCTTACAAAAATAAGAGATTAAGAACCAGGTGTCCCTCTGTGCATGGTGGGACAGCCGTGTGAGGACAGAGCAGCTAGGACATGGCCGTGTGCAAACCGAAACAGAAAACTTCAGAAGTCAGCCCTGTCAGTACCTTGGTCTTGGACTTTTAACCTTCAGAGCTATGAAAAAAATACATTTCTGTTGCTCAAATCACCCAGTCTGAATGGAGCCTTTTGTTATGCAACTGTAGCAAATTAAAACAAGTAGGTCTTTCCATTTACCAAAGGAACTTTAAGAAACACACTTTATACTTCAAGAAGGAAAAATGATCTTATCAGGAATGTTTGAGAAGAATCTTGTTTTTTGTTTCATGTATGCAAGCTCAACAGGATGAAAATCAGGTCACTGAGTTATAATTTTTTAGTAATCTTTTACTATTTTTATACACTGAGAGTTTGCTCATTAAGGAGTGTTCACTCTAAGAATGATACTATGAGCAATGCACAATGAATAGTTTTAATTCTTAAATGAGTCACACTCTCTGTGATGGTGTATTCTTATAACAATTTCTTCATGCCATGCATTCTTTACAAATGAGTTTAAAGGATTCTAAAATCAGTTCTAAAGTTCAGTTTGGTGCTGAACTTTTACTGTTGCTTATAAGTAATAAGGCCACATAATGTTGACAATAACAGACATTATCCGTAGTTTATAAACAGTTTACAGAATATGTGACTATATAGGATCACTACTGTCACACTCCAGAGGGCACAGAGTGGTAGGGATGACCAGTAGAAAGCCTGCTGTTGTTTGCACAGCCCCAAAACAATCATTCAGGTCAGTAAAATAGCAAAGAATAAATGAATAAGTCAGCCTTTTGGGTATGGAGTAGAGCAAATGCTCGGTTCAGTATTTTTCTAATAGTTGTTTGTCATTGTATATACCCAGGCTATATGCTTTATTACATAAACACAATGTAAAGAACAACCTTTTCTTTGTGATGGTCTCATCCGGCAAGCCAGAAAAAAAAAAAAAAATCAGTGCCCTAAGGACCACCCTATAGAGAGCTAATATTAAGTTAAAGCACTGGACTCGGTCTGCGGATGTACTCGGAGGATACACTGTCCCTGCCCTCCAGGATTTTATAGGGGCTAATTATTTTTAAGGAAAAGTCATTGTTTAATTGCAAAAGGGTTAGCTTCCAGGCAGCAGGTTAGGGATTTATGTTTCCCTCTAATGAGTCTTTGAGGCCCAGGAGCTCGTTGGGCTATATGTCTGCAGATCTTTACTCGGCACAGAATTCTTCTCTCTCTGTACAAGTTAAAAATGGACATGATAGCACCGTATTTAATTTTCACTCTAACATTTTACAACCAGGTTTTGCGGGCCTGGGTTTTTCTCCGTGTTTGATTATTTACTTAATCAATTAGAAGATTATCTTTAAACAGTGTAACCAAATTTTTAAAAGTACTGCCTTAGCTGGTTGTTTAGATTACTCCCCAGTCTTCTATAATCATTTTTACCGAAAATGTTGGCTGGCTTGTTTTCCAATACAGTAATATGTGCTCTGAGAGAAAAGACCTCATATTCTACTTTGTTTGAGTACCTTAAAGAACCAGGTACTTGGCAAATACTTGGGTTTGGCAAGTACCAGCATCATGATGCCTAACCTGTTACAGCACCTTGTTGTCTTATGGTAAACTGTCCTTGAAAGACAGGATAGCTCCTTGATAGCAGTGATCAGAGTCAGCTGACCATGCAATGATCCTAGCAATGGGCCTGATTACTGGGCAGTGAATGGCTTAAACACTGACGTCATCTCTTTGGGGAAGAGAACATTAATTTTCTACTTAGTTGAGAATCACGAAGTCTAACTAGGAAATAATGTACAATATGCAAAACTCAATTTTCCAGATCAGGTAAGTGTAGTATTCTAGAGCATACTGAAAGTCTGTGGGTATTATATTTTATAACTGCACATTAGATTAGATTTTACATTCTACATTGAGGCATGCGTATCATCATGAAATGGACTTTATATGTACAGATAAGTATTATCCGCTAAAATCTCCATTTTGAAGTGTTGCAGCGGTTCTGCCTTTGTTCAAAACATTTTTGTTATACCCTTAGATCCAGTTTGAGTCACAGACAGAAGCAAACAACTAGTTGCTCATATAAATGAGGTACTTTATAACCACACCTTGACTTTAACCAAATGGTATTCAGCTTGACCATGTTACTTCCCATGGTTGCCTCCAAGTGATATTTGGATTTTTTTTACAAAATTGAAATAAATTCTCAAAAAAGCTCTGTGACCAGTGAAGGGAATATGGAAAGAAGGAAAGAAAAGAAAAGAAGAGAGAGAGAGAAAGAAAGAGAAAGAAAAAGGAAGGAAAGAAGGAAGGAAGGAAGGAAGGAAGGAAGGAAGGAAGGAAGGAAGGAAGGAAGGAAGAAAAAAGAAAGAGAAGGGAGAGGACGTCTGTGAGGACATATTCAAAAGAATTCCTTAAAGTGCCATGTGAAAAGAGAATGCTAATGTTTTGTACTTGTCTTAACAGGACCACAACTTTGAAGGAAACAAAGTGTGTATCAGTTTTGAAAATTAAATAATATTTTTATCTTTTAAGTAGTATCCTCTGTCTCTCTTTGAGAATGATGTGTGATATAAATAATAGTGCCATATACTGTGCTATATCATGATGCGATCTAAGAAAACAAACTTTATCCCTGGCTGGTGTGGCTCAGTGGATTGAGCACGAGCTGCAAACCAAAGAGTAGCTGAGTCGATTCCTAGCCAGGACACATGCCTTGATTGCAGGCCAGGTCCCCAGTAGGGGGCGCGAGAGGCAACCACACATTGATGTTTCTCTCCCTCTCTTTCTCTCTCCCTTCCCCTCTCTCTAAGAATAAATAAATGAAGTCTTTTTTAAAAAGAAAACAAACTTTATTAAAGATTCCACTTACATTAAAACATACAGAAATTTATTATGTTGTAACATCTTCCTCCAAAGGCTATCTTGCTGTGAGAGGAGAGGTAGTGACAACCATTCGGTTTCATCAAGAGTTTGGGACAAGCCAGAGGTCAAAACAAGACCCCCACCAGTGCTTGTGTTTTATTTTTTAGGAAAAATCTGTATTATTTCTGGTGGTTTTATGATATAGCAGACATTTTCAGTAAGAACTCTCCTGAAAATCTTTTTTAAATTATTTATTTAAAACACTTGAGCATTTACTGTGTGCCAGTGGGTCTGCAAAGCAAAGAAAGTAAAACTGAGTCTTTCCTCTCTGATCAGTAAAAAAATGCCTCATTTTTATCAGGTAAAGAAAGGGAGTGTTTGTTTAAAAGTGAGCCAGCCCCACCACCACACCACCCTTTCCCACCAAATTTCAAAACCAGAACCAGACTGTTGAGCATAGATCAGATAGTGGATCGCTAGATCAGAAAATAAAGTAGCAGAGCATGGAACAAGTAATTAAATCAGGTTAGGAAAAAATTAGTGCCTTGAAAGCAAACTCAAATATGAAAGTGTAACAGGTTTAAGAGGAAATAGAGGCCATGGAAACATTCTGTCCTCTATGTGCACAAAGGGAAAACTAATGATTTTGAAAAATTCTGAGTAACTAAATGAGTACATGTGTTCTGGCTGAGAAATTGCTTGAAAGGCTGCAGTGATGAGTAGCTGGTGGGAAATGGGGCCCAAGGAGTTGCGTTCAGCAGGGAGGCAGGAAGTACTTTCCATACAAGGCTCTCAAGGCAAGAGGATGAACTCACACCGAGTGGCAGGTGTGGCAGCACAGCGAGAGGAGCACGCCTGAGGTGCAAATCCTAAATGCAACTGGGTTCCTTCTGAGACTGGGCCTCTGCTGTCCCACTGGTGCCTGGTGAGTGACTCAGCAATTTCTAAGAGCCCTAGTTTGAAACGGCCTCACCCTAGGGGTGAGGTCCTCCTGAAGCTTGGGGTAGCAGGAGAGGTGAGATGCAAATCCTCTTGCCATATCCTGACCCCGCATTGCACAGGCACTTTGCATTTGAGTTTTTCCACGGACAAGCCGTGGCTTGTCCTTCAGGTACCGCTAATAGCTAATCATTTAATTTCAGTGATGCCTAAAGTATGGGTTAAACAAAATCAAATAATATTAGAGGCAACAACAGAGAAAAGTCTGAGAAGTGGATTTCAGGATATTTGAAATAGGTTAGGGTTTGCCCACTGAAATTACTCAGGTCCAAGGGGGATATGCTAGCCACCCCATGCCCAGTGCTGGTCTCACCCTTATATGTTCTCATATGACAGGTACAGAATGGGGCCCCACCCCTTGTTGGGGCCCTGCCTACAGTTATTTCGTGGGCTCACTCTATGTTCCTTCTCTCCTGTGCCACACGACTGGTGGTCTGCTGTACACTGTGCAGATGTTCTCCTGTGCTATTTCATGATTATTTTTCAAGTGGCCTCTTAGTCAAGGGATGGCAGATCAGCACATGGGAACATCTGCTCTTACCATTTTTCTAAGCAAACAGCAGATGGCATTGCTGCTGTCCTTTTGATCTGGAGCAAAAACTCCCAGGGCTGAGGTGTTGGTTTACAGGGACAACGCTGCCTGGCAAGGGCCCGCCTGAGGGGTCGCCTCCCCCAACAGTAGCCCTGCCTACAGATGTTTTCTCTGCAGCCCTCCTTTTAGTTTGTTTCTTCCTGTGACTCTACTTCTGCAGGGTGTCTCGAACTTTGGTTCTTCCTCCTGTGACTGTTACTTGATCGCCCCACTGATATTGACCGTGGTCCCCAGGTCTCCTCCCATTCGTCATCTGTTGGATTCTACTGGTATTGCCAAAGAGTATTGTCTGTCTGGGTATCTCAGGATTTGGACACTGGATACGTATGTGCCATGGACTAAATAAGATTATTTGGAAAACAGCTGAACTACGAAGCATTTTCTAGGTGCTTCCTCAGCCAAAAAAGACCATCTTAAAAGTATATTTTTAACAGTTGGGTTTGGAAAACTTTAATGTGTGTGTTCTTTAAAATTATGCCCATTGAACCACTGTTATCTTTTTAAACAGCGCAATACACAAGAAAATTCTTTTTCGACTTTATTTTCTAGATGGAGCGTTAGTGTGTTGGAAGAAAAAATATCTTCCTTACATTTGTCTTGTTTTATGTTAGATTTTCAACGCATGTATTTCATTGTAATATAGCATTTAGTCATCTGTTGTACTTCCTCATTCTCTAGCATCTTTCTTTGGTAGGTGTTTCTTCTTTGATGTCATCAGTCAAGTTCTTCATGTGTGTCTTTATTTCTTCTGCCTGGTCTTGTGTGTCCTGTCAAGAGTTCTGGGAAGCTTCAATTTCCTCATCCGCAAAATGGGGATAATTAGCATATTTTCCTTTTAGGATTGTTGTGAGGATTAAATGAGATAATATGGGCGCCTAGAAAGTGCATTTAAAATAGCATCATCATCATCATTATTGCATCATCGGTAGGTCAAGAAGTCAGAGGACCCAGCTTGATTATTTCCTTGCTGAAATTTTGGGCACTGTTATTATTTCTTTTTCATCACAGGTCCAAGTTTGATTTCCTTTTATTATCTACTTGGTTTCCTGTTTTATGTATTCAACTCTACATTAATTTTATAATATCCCTAGAAAATATTACTCAGATATAGTTATTGGAATTTTTTAAAATTTCATTGATATAAATATAGCTTTAGGCTGAAGAACCATGAGGTTCATCCCTGTAACTTAAACATGGTGTAAATATTATCACATTTAAAGGTTTATTCTCATCTTTGCCACTGGTTGTTGGCAAAAGAAAAAAAATAGAGTGATGTTATTAAACTGTCAACAAAATAGTCATGTTATTGAACTGTTGTTACACGGAGACTGGGACACACTGAAGTGCACTTCACAGAACCCTGTGCTTCCCACGTGGGTCCCCATTCGCTCACGCCCTCGCCCGAGTTTCAACTCTGACCTGCACAGACCATGATGATGCAAAATTGCCCGCACACATGCAGGCTGGGTTGCTTCTGTGTGTCAGATGGCCATACGATGCCAGGGCCATTCAATTTAAGCTTTATGCAGCTATGTCTGTGTATATTCTTGCAAAATCAGACTTCGAAATGGCCCAGTTTTGTAGGGCTTGTAATTTTTCAAAACAAAGTATTTGGCAGCTCAGGAAATACAACCTTTCAGAATATTCAGCAGCCTCCTGAAGTTATTAGAAAAAAAGAAATAATGCATGTGCCTACAGCTTTTAAAGACAAGTTCTCAAGTACAGAAGACTTGTCAAAATGAAGGTCTGTACACGCCACTCTTTCAGAATTATATTAGCAAATAAAAAGGGAGGAGTAGAGGGGATATTTAAGAGAAAGAGTGACTCATGTTTCTAACAAGAAAAGGCAGTCGCTGACTTTGTGTGGAAACAATGCAGGAGCACGTCTGTTAACGTCTAAGTCATTCTAGAAGTTGGGATTACTGAGAGTCAGTAAAGTTTAAATACTGGTGATTAGTTTACGTAACACTGGAAAAACAAATCTCCTTCTATCTTTCAAACAAATATTTCTGGTGAGCCCATCCCAAGTGTCCTTTTATTTCACTTCCACTCAACTCTTTTGGAGTTTGTTAAATCCTGTTATTAATATGTTGCTCTTTTCTCCCCTTATATGAGCCTTAGACGCTAATGTGGATAGGGCTGTCCCAGAGGCTTACGTATTCTTAGCTAACTTTAGCACCGCATTTGATTTTGTCCTTGCAAATTTTGATCTCAAAATTTGATTTGCTGAACTTCCTTCTCCTTCTGCCCCAGTCAGACTCCCAATTTTCATCCTTTAAATACATTTCTTGTGTTATTTCCTTTCCTCTTTCTCCTGTGAGTTTTCAGTTCGTTTCTGCATTTACTTTGTTTCCTTTGATCTTTAAAACTTATTTTATGATCCAATTGGATTTATTTAACCACATGTTGTAATTTGTCGTACTTCAAGTTTAATTCTTCAAGGGAAAACCTTTTCCTTTATTAGTTACATAGTATTTTTGAATCGGTAAGTTGGTCAGTTTTCAACTGTAAGAGATCAGCTCCAAAATTGATCTTGACCTCTCTCCTGAACCCAGATCTGTCTTGGTCATTCCCTGCTGAGCATCCGTACTTTGGTGTCCCTCCAACACTATAAATTTGTCACGTCACCATGTTTGGTAATGAAACCACTCAGTCATCTTAGCCAGCAAACTTGGCATTTTCTTTACTTCATGCCTCCTCCTCTGTTCCACATTCAACTGGGCACCACATTCTATTAAATCAGCTTTCTGTTTCTTACACTGATTTGCTCCATTCTTGAATGTGGCACTTCACTCATTCCGCCCCTCACCACTTTTCCCTTCCTCCGTTGTTCCCGACTTATAACTCTTCTTCCTGCCATTATCGCCATCCTCACCACACGTACCACCCTGGGCTTCCCTGCCTGCTTCTACTTCCGATCCGTTTTACAGCTGCCAGATTTTGCTTTCCAAATTGTGGCTCTGCTAGCTGTTTATTTCTGCCCCAAATCTTTCAGTGCTTCTCTGTTGCTTAGTACCTCCCTCCTCAATCGTCAGCTGCCAGGATACTGGTCATTTCATTCTTCACGGCCTGCGTAAATACTACTCAATAAAGCCACTCTTGATTTTGCTATGTTGCCTCCCAGCCTACTTCTCAGTCTTCACTTTACGTGTTCCTTTTCCTACTCTGTCAATTGATACCTCCCCTTATAGCTAATTATGTTTATTTCTTTCCCTTTGGCTAGAATTTAAGATCTATGATGATAGTGACTATTGCCTTAATTAT